>PVJX010037059.1:0-17119 GCA_004027295.1 Dolichotis patagonum | reverse complement strand
TGTCATGTGGCAATACAAAGTGACCTTAAAATATTAGTACTTTATAAATTGAAGGCCAATTTCTTGGTTATTTTATCCAGTAGGACAGATGGGCTCTGAGTTTTCCACAATCTCAGAGGTTCAGTGTTATTAGAGGACCAATCTCATAAAATGCTATCATACTACTGTGATTAGGAAAACAAACCCAAAACAAAGTAAGCAACACAATAACAGAACCAGAATCGGTTATCAGGATCTGTTCATTTCTTTTCTTTTATTTTTTTAAGTCAGGAAATGCCACTAGGTATGCCTTTGATATTATTGTTCAAATCAAGTCACCTGACCATTAATTCATAAAGAAGCATGACATATACAGCACAGCTCTAAAGAAACTACCAGGGAGATGCCCATGAAGAAATGAAGGGAAGAGTGAAAAATGCAAAAAATTGAGGTCTGGAGGAGCCCTCTCTCCTTGTAGGAGTAAAGATCTACATAACAACTGCAGCATTTTTATTTATATACTCAGCAGGTTGATGTTGATGTCAGGAGAAATCTCTGCCTAACAACTTGTATATCTAGTTTGCCTTGGGTCCCTTGTGTTCTTGTGATTGTAAACTTGTTCACCAGGCTTGCCTTGCATGCTCCCCACATTCTTGGGACTACCCCATTCCAGCCCCACATGTGTGATCAATCTTCAGCCTTAGCTGCTCCCTACATCTCCCCCTTTTTTGTTTTCTAGTTACAAGCAGTCATGGTTTATGTTGGTCCCCCCAGGCCTCATGCATTTGCATTGTACATTTGTGACTGGTTCATTGTCTAGTGCTTGGATTGGGGGTGTCAATGCTACACCCTCCTAGGGGTGGTGCCAGGATGTGATGTAATGGCAGGAAGAAGGTGTGTCTCTTTCTTTTGCCAGTTTCCGCTTGCTGTTTGCAGCCGTCATGAACTGCGGCCCCGCCATGCCACCCTGCCTTGGAGCCAACTGAGTATGGACTGAAACCTCCAAAAACTGTAAGAAATAAACCTTTCTTTTCCCAGCTTTGGGCATCAGGTATTTTGTCTCAGCGATGAGTAGAAAGTAATTAAGACACAAGCCATGAGTGGTCAGGTGGAGCTGGAAGATCTGTGTTTGGAGGACTCTGCTGAAGACCTTTTCCTCCTTGAACCCTTTCCATTCTGAGTGAGCTTAATCAATAGGCTAAAGATTCTGAGTCCGAGGACTTCAGGTCCCTGCATTCAACAGTTTAACCCTATACAGCCTGTTAACCCATAACAGTAGTCAGTTACCAACCTAGCTGGAAACTGTTAGAAGATGTTAGTGATTTGAGTTGCTTTTATAGCTAGCATATTACTATGGTGTTGTTTAATACATCTTGTGGTTATACTTTTCTGCTGGATGTTCAAGACCAAATTACAATAAGACCCGTATTAATTAAAATTAATTTATTGCCATCTTTCAAGGTCAGTCTTCTCAGGATTTACCCTGGAACCACATATAGCACCTGTCATTTCTCCCATCACTGTCAGCCATCTAGACGAGTCACAGCCATTGCTTGATCACAGTTGCTTCCTGTGAAAGCTTGGAATACTTTTTTTCCTGGTCATGTTTCTTAGGCACATTATCCATTGTTGATATCTTTCTTCTGTAGTCCAACAAACCCCTTGGTCTAAAGACTGGGGACTCACCAAGATATAGGATGTCAGCGCAGAGGTTCTCTTATCTTCCAGTTCTTCATTGACCTCGGAAGGCCTGAGCCAAAATATTGGCTATCCTCTTAGCCCACCTACCTTTCTAGGTTTTCATCTCCTAACCTCAGTTTTTGAACATCCAGAAAAGAATGTTAATGACATACATTTTAATGGCGGAAGTGAGCTTAATATTATAATTTTATTTAAATGTCAAGTACCTTAAGATGCAAAGTATAACCATTATTTCCTACCAACCATGGATGTTCTAGTAGTTGAATCTCTGTAAAATGTTAACAGACCATAGTTATATAGTTTTACACAGCAAATTTGAAATCAAAGGCCAGACATAATGTTGTAGCATGACTATCATGATGGCATTTTACGAACACACTTGAATTCTTCATCTCGGTAGAGTCAATATTTCTATCTAGTAAATGTAAGCTTTTACTTACCTTGTTGAATGGCTGAACTGTTTAATGTCTAGCTATCTCTTAGGGGCACATACATAACACGTATATCACACAACTTTTTGTGAAAGGCAGAGTTCTGAATCTGAAAGAAAAACTCTGTCACCATAAAGAATCCCTGTTTTATATTTTGGAAGACCTGTACATCTGAAGGCATTAATATACATTTACTATACCATGAGACTGATAAAATTCATTATAGCCACATGAAAACTTTTGCTTCTTAATTTAGTTTTGTATCAGAGCATTTTTTAAATCAGAAAATCTTATTGTCTCCTTTCTAGAAAACCTAGCCTTTTGATGATGACAAGTGTAAACATAATAGAATAATATATTCTTAATAACATTTATTGGGATGTCTCTTATAAGGCCTCCAATTAATTCACAAAATCTGGGATATAATATTTTCCAGGCAGCTTGTCATTTATTCACAAAGGGGAGCCATGACCAATAACTCTTGAAGACGCAAGTGTCTATATTTAGTTACCATAACAAATTTTTGATGAAATTTGGTTTTCTATGAGAAAACAAATTTTGACATAGTTTTTGTCCAGCTGGAAACCCAGGTGTAAGCATACTTTTAAAACTACAAGCCAAATTAAATTATAAATAAAATGATCCAAAATGCGAAAAAAATTTATTGTGCTCAAATAAAACACAGCTGTTCACAGATTGGACAAACGGACAAACAAATGCACAAACAATCTTCTTACAAAATCAGAGTGCACTCAAATATATTTTTGGCCAAATTGAATTATAATAACTCTTTTTAATATTGTAGAAATTTATAATTATAAGTAGCCTAGTCAGAATTTTTTGAAGGTCAATTAGCAGATACATCTTATAAGAAAAATTTTGTGAATTTCTGTAGGGAAGCATTCCCTTTTTTGTTTTTGTAGTTGAATTTTGAGTGTATGGTGACCACATTCAATGATCCCTCGAGCTTGAGAGTTATAAGCAGTTCCCATTGGTAAGGGAAATGTGAAAGATTTTACAAAATATTTAGAAGGCGGTACTCAGATAAGCTGGGCTATTGTCAGTCTTAAGTTCCCACTGGCAGCCAAGGGTACCAAAGCATCCAAGCAATGAGCAACGTTACATTTAGCTGCTTTACCGGGGGAGAGAAAACAAAAATAAATTCTGGAGAAATATACACTGAAATGTAGACCCAGTGAAGAAAGCCAAACTCAGGAATGTGAATGACACTCATTTTCCAAAGATGATTAATGCATAACACTCAAGGTTGAACTCCCATAGGGAGTGCAGGAAAATGAATTATGCATGGGTAACATTGTTTAACAATTTGTGCAGCGTTTTTCTGGGTTTAAAAGGAACTGTTTTCTCAAAGCAGCAGCATTTTGGTGGAAAGCAGTATGGGAGACAGAAGCTTGTTGAATGGAATCTGAGGGAATCAATCTATTGCAGTGCCTTCCTTATGAAAAGCGCCAGCAATTGTGTATTTTAACATAAATGACTGACAAAATAGTGAACATAGCATGACTTAACAAGAGACTGGAGACTGTGAAATAAATGAAAAAAATCTTTGCCATTTTCTTCTACTGTGGCGGTTTCAATATGGAGCACCATATCTCAAACATAAACACTATCTGAAAAGAGGGTAGTGGAAGTAGATGAATGACCTTGCAAGGCCCATATAACAGCCTGACATTCAGTCTTTTGTGAAGACGAAAAACCTGCATCTTGTATTCAGGAAGAGGAGGCCATTACATAACCTTCTCTGCATGAAGAGGACCCATCTGTGTGAAGAGACACCTCCCACTATGAGAACAAGCTCATTTTTGATGGAAAGACAAAGGGTGTGAGAGAAGCAAATTGAATTAATTTCTCTAAAGGATAATGGCAGGCAGTAATACCAGGAAAGTTAGCCAGGGTGGACTGCCAAGAGGACAAAAATTGCCCCAGTCATTGTTATCAAACAGTTGGAATCATAAGTTTGATGTCGTCTGTGTAATCAGGATTGATGACATCCAGCGAAACTTGAAGAGCTTTTAAGATGAGACTGCTGAGGTCTAGCAGGAGTCCCATTGTTCCTTGGGGCAAAGTTCTATAGAGGCCAACAGGAATAACACAGGGTCCCGTTTCAGGCATTAGTATAAATCTAGAGGAGGAACTGAAGTCCAGGCCTCTGCAGTCTTTTGTAATGCTGTGAATGACTTCTCAAGTGGCTTGATCCATGAACAACTCAAAAAATTTCCCTTTCACAATACTTTGTGTGTGTGTGTGTGTGTGTGTGGTACTGGGGATTGAATTCACGACTGGATTGAATTCAGAACCTTGCCCTTGCCAGGCAGGCACTTATGCCACTGAGCTAAATCCCCAACCTCTCCTTCCACAATAAATAATCCCTCAGATTTAAATGTGTTTTAGCTATTCCTTTCCTGTCATTTGGGACTGGAAATTATTTTTTGGGACTGTTTTGGGAAATGTTTTTTGGGACTGTTGTCCTTTGAGCTCTATAAAACTCAAACCAAAAGGGCTGGGAGGCTATAAGTAGTGTTTGCTTGTTTTAGTTCTGTTAAGGTCTTAAAGGGTACAGCTTCATGAAAATGTGTAACTTGTCCCAGATGACTGGGATCTTGAACATCAGCAACAGCAACCGGGTAGGCATGTTAAAAACCCTCCAGGAAATCTGCCACACCACTGGCTTCATTTAGCACCAATTGCAAGGGAGAAAGAAAGGATGACTCTAGTCTATGAAGGGTGGGAGTCTCAGCCTGTGACAGAGCAAAATTTTTCTGAGCTGAGAAAGTGAAAGTAGCCACTTTTGGAGCAATTAAGGTTATTGGTTTTACTTTGGGTGGCTGTGAAATGAGGTCACAGCAAAACACTCCTCTAGTGGGGAAAGGTCTTTTATGACCTCTACTGCTCCTACCTCTTCTGATTGAGCAAGACAATAGGGAAGGGGTGGGGTGCTGTTGCTCCACTATCCCTTTTCTGCTTGGGGCTTAGTTTTAAGGTAGTGCTCTAAGCCAAATCCTTTGTGGTCATCTCAACAGGCATATGATCATAGCCATACTCCTTGATCAAGGTCCACAAAGAAAAGGTAAATACAGGAATGACTAGTATAGCAAGCATTTCTATATACATCTGTTGTCTTTAAGAACCTGTTTATCCCATGTTTTATGGGATTAATATTGATGATATCAATGGGACCAACATTGAAGATATCAATACACTTCTCTGCCTTTTGTGCACACAATTAGAAACATTCTCTTACCTGCTATACGATGAATCTCCCAGTACCCTGTAACTTGGGTCCTTGTTCAGGCACCAAAAATTTCACATTCAGTACAGCTGAGAAACTCCCGGGGGCAGGATCATGAAGAGAGGAAGGCAAGAGTGAAAATGTAAAAACCTGAGGTCAGGAAGAGCTCACTCTCTCTGCCAGAGAAAAGAGCCACCCAACAACTGCAGCACATTTGTTTATATACGGCAAGTTGATGTCAGGTGAAGCCACTCTGCCTAACAACTCCTTTGCCTAGGTTGCCTCAGGCACCCCCCTGTTCATGGGGCCAGAACAATGTGTTCACCTGGCTCACCTTGGGCACCCCATGTTCTGGGACTGGCCTTGCTCTAGTCCTGCATGTGTGATCAATATTCAGCTTTAGTCATTTCCCACAGAAGTAGAAGTACTGTCTAGCACATGTTTACCGGTGTTGTGTAATGTGTAGAAACCTGTTTAGAAAATCTTCCTGAATTAGAAAGAAAAGACTTTTGACACAACCTTCTTTATTTTCTCCCATCATTTTACTTTTAAATGTGAAAAAGACTGCTGCATATACCTCAATACCATGTACCAATTTTAAATGTTGTACATTTGTCCTCCTATACACACCTAAATATATGCCAAAATATATTCCAATTATATATATTTTTATAGTGTCATATTTTATATGCTGTTCCAAAAGTGGACTGTTAGACTCTTAAACTTTGGTTTCTCTTTCACTTGGGGATAGGTTGTATGATTTTGAAAGAATGAAAGTAAATATCACTACTTGTTTCAATTTGTGCTAAGAATGGAAGCATGTAACTTGAATTTGAAAACTATGAACTTTGACAGAGTCAACTAGAGAATGAGAGTCGAGTTTATTATCCTATGTTCTCTTTCACCACTACAAAGTAGAATTCGAAAGGCATCACTGATTTGTGGGGTCCTTCCCTTATTGTACATGCTGTCCACAATTACGTAAGTCCTTCCATCTTGTTCCTCTGCCTACATTCAACGTAGAATCAGTGGTGCCAAACTTTCTTGCCACTAATATCTGTCAACTGACTTGTTTTTCTTATTTTTCTTTCTTTCTTCTTTTTTTTTCTTTTAGTATCATCTAGGTTTACTACAAATCTGATTTATTCAATCACAATTTTCAGTACACTTAGAAGTGACAGAAACATAATTTTTGTCCTTGATGTTTATAAACAAATACTTTCCATGTAAAGCTTCATCCCTCTTTTTGCTACCTACATGAGTTAGAAAATAATTTAAAAAGCTGTCATTATGAAAGATGATTTATAAATATATTTTAAAAATTGCCTTTTTCATGGAACCACATGAGGGGAAGAAATGTTCTGACTTAAAATTCCAAACAATGCTTTACTCACCATTGTCATGTTTCAGAAAATAGCATAAATTTTATTTATATGCTTTTTTCTATGAGGTTGCCATTTTTGCAGCTATCACAAGATTAGATTCAAATAACCATAGAGAAGTTATGTATTCAGAGAGCTGTACTTATAATATGCATCTCATTCTTTGAATTTAACTACTTTTGCATTTTATGTATCTACTGCTGAAATGCTGAATCCAAATACAGAAAGCATATGAAATGCATATTCTTTTCTTCAGCTCCATCAATGTATAATTCATTTAGTGTAATTTTTTAATAAAAGTATTGAAGGACCTAGAAATATTAATAATATATTTTGCTGTTAGCCTGCCTCCATGACATATAAGGTAGCAAGACACGAGACCCATGCATCAGAGACAAAGGACTTTATTAATCAAAGCACACACAGGCACAAACTCTCTCTCACTCACACAGCCTGAGCTTCATATCAACTCAGTTCTCTTTGCAGAAATTGCTCTTTGAGAACCTCCAGTCACTATGAAGTACCCCAGGTGGATTCTCTATTGCAGTGAGATAGCTTTACAGTTGAGGAATCCTGAATTTAACAGACTTTAATTTTTAGTGTTTAATCTTTTGAGGAACTGTCACACTCTTTTCCAAAGTGGTTATCCATTCCTAAAACAATGAACTGGGCCTTCAATATTTCCACCCCTTCAAAAACATATTAAAAAATAACCCATTGAGTGTGAGGTGATATCTTAACCTTACCTGAATAAAATACATGCATATCATTCTCTAATGTTTAGAGTAACAACCCTCTTTTGGAGTTAGATATTGTGAAAGTAAGTAAGTCAAAAGACTAGATAGAAATGTCTGACAACTTATAATTTTTTGTGTCTCTATGCTAGACAGTGTATAAATCAAACAACAAAAATATAGTTCTTAATATCATGAGAACAATCTAGTAAAAACAAAAACCATTCATGCATAATAAAATACATAATTACAAATCATGATGGTGGTATAAAGGGGAAGGTCTATAATAAAGACAAATTACCGCAAATCATATTTACATTTTGGCAGGGAAATATTGCTAGTTCTTATCATCAGAGTTTATGAAAAGATATTACTATTGTATGCAATTTAACTGAAAATATATTCCTGTTTGGCACACTAGGAACCTGAATACAGAGATGATCAATATATACATTATGTTTTATAAGATTAATAATTTTTCTGTTCTAGCAATTTTTGATTTTTCTAATTTAAGCCTCATTTAGGCAGCCAACCTCAAAATGCTAAATGTTGGCTTTCTGCCCATTGTAAAGTACTAATGATGGGAAACAACAACTAAAAATTCAAGAAAATGAAAGTCACAGCTATTGGCTAAGTCTTCATTCCAGGATAGCTCATTATGGAAAGCCACTCAACATGCGAAAGGCTTCAAACCTACCTTCAGTAGTCTTTAAAGACTTAATATTTAGTTTCCTAATGAATATATCTGTAGTCAACATCCTGCCATACATATCAGGACTGAAGTTATTGTCAGAAGCAGTACAACCACAATTATGCATTCCTGCAATACAGTTAAGATGTTGTCTTTGTAAAATTATAATATTCTCAAGATTGCCTATTTGAAATTAATTATAAAAGATTAGCACTGTCAAAACACAGAATTTCCTTGTGCTCTTGTATTTCTATCTCAGTTCACTCAACGTGTAATGGAAAAACCATGGGATAATCATTTAAATCCTAACAATGTTATAGATCTGGGCAATTAGTTCTTGAATGCCTTATTTCTCCTAGAGAGTCTTTTCCCTGTGGCAATAATAACTTTCACTCTTCACTTTATGTTATATATAATTATCAGAATGCTTTTCTTACTTCTTTTTTTTCTCATGGTATTAGTGATTAAACCCAAGGCCTTCACACTGAGCTTTATCACCATCTTTTCTGAAATATTTATTTATTTATTTATTTATTCAAGTTTTTATAGATAGGATCTGGCTAATTTGCAGAGTTGCTCAAGCTATGCTGAAATTTATGGTCTGTCTGCTTTAGCCTTTCAAGGTGCTGGGATTACAGGCATGTGCCACTCCACCAGCCTGCTTACATTAACTGCAATCTTATTTAGTCAGTATCCAAGTTGATTTATTTGCTCAGAAGTAGGGAAATGCATATTTAACTTTGACTTTACCATGCTAAGTCTGATACCCTGATCATTAGGGCATAAGACAGGGAAAGTTTTATTTCTCACATTCATATGTGAAGTGATTAAGAGCTTAGCCAAGTGTGGCTGCAGAGGCCAAGACAAAAAGCTATGGTAAATACCACACATTCAAAAGTTCCTCCATCCCCTGAGAAAACACACAGTACACAAAATGCTTTGGCATGTCTTATCTCTCATCATCCTTAAATCAGGGGTCTGAGGTAGCTTTTGTGTTCAGAGTTGTTTCCCCTTATTCACTCGTTCTATGAATCTCTCCATTCTGCAACGGGTGTACAGTGTTCACTTGTGCTATTCATTGCTTTCATTCTTCTATTTCTGTGAGCACACTTATTTAAAAAGGTGGTCCTGCTGTAAGATTCTGAGCTCCCTGAGACTGTGTTCTGTTCTGTGTACTTAGGATTTATCCTATAGTCGTCATCCAATAAATATTTATTCAATTAAAGTGAATTTCAAAGATGAAAATAAAAGTTTTTTATTTTCCAGAGAACACACTTGCTAGGTAACAGTGTTGCATTGTGTAGTGGATTATTTTGACTAGAAATGTTGCTCTTCGAATTACAATTTTGATGCATATCTGGCTTTAATAAATTTTGGGATCTTTCATGATGTTCTCACTAAGGTTAGTTATTCAGATGTGTTGTCAATAAGTACAGCTACTTAACTGTTTTAGGTTTTAATTATTCCATCCTTTAAGTAGTTTTTCTTTTAAAATAAGATTTGTATTAATTTATATAAAAATTTATTTTGTATAAAGTTTTTAAAGTCAAACTCTTGAACAAAATAACAAAACACAAATGAAAACATATAAAAGCAAAAAAAAAGAACTAAAATGAAAATTTGTAGCAAAAACTGATAATTTACATTTGTGCAGCAAATTTAACCTTTATTGGAATGGAGACCATCTGTACTTCAATGTGTATCTGTTTTATAATATCATCAGAGTAATAATGGACTTCTTCAGTGGATAGGTTGCTTCATTATTTATAGCATTACAAGTTTAAAGTTTAAACCAACTGTCTATTTTGAAGAAATAACAAAATATTTCCTACCAGAGACTTTGAATAAGAGGAGAAAGTGGAAAGAGCATGATTACCATCATTCAATGTAAATGTAAAAAATGATTAAGCAATATTGAGATGACTTGCATCTATCAGACCCCACTATTTTGAGCACACTAGTAGCTGTGAATTCACACTCTTCAGTGGTTGGTCTTGCTTTGTTTGGATAGCTCTAAACAGAAGACTGTGTTATGTTTAACTGCAAATTTCAAGTCATGAAAATCTCTATCTGACAGTAAAAAAACATATCAAACTTTATATGACTGATGCAGGGATTTCATATATTTGAAAATATTTATCATGGTCTTACCGCCCACTAGCAAGCCTTTTCTGCTTCTTAACAATCTTTTGTTCTCTTAGTCTTCTTGTACTAATTCTGAATCTGGAAATATTCCATTCATCTACTGAAACTTAAAAAGGACCTAACCAAAGAAGTGTCTCAAGCAGAAAAGACAGTAAGTGGAGCAAAAACCAAGCATCTAAACTGATAAAAAATATAGTTTAATAAATGATAACTAAAGAAAGAAATGTAGAATACAAACTAGTAGGGATGCCAAAGACAGTTATATCCAATAATTATATGTTGCACTTTTATTAATGTCATTGTTGGTAGCTTAAGCAGAGAAGATTGAGTTAATTACATTTCTTAGTTTTGGAGCACTCACATCAAATTTCTTTGCAAAGCTAAAATGTCATTTAGTATAGAGATTCAAGTATTACAAGCACCCAATTCTCTTTTATCCACATTGCATATTCCCAGGCATCTTAGCTTAAATGTTTCTCACATATCTTGGAATTTTATGTATCCTTATAAGACATAAACTACTAGTTTATGTTTATGTGCTTTGAGACTTACGTAAGTGGTATTGTGCTATAAATTTCTTATCATTTACTCAGCCATGTGATTTTAAAATTCCAGAATCATTCCAATTTTCTACATAATCTTGGATGAAAGATCTAGTAGATCCAACCCTTCCCAGGTTCCCGAACAGACTGAATAAAAATCTTTGAGGATGTGACTAGAACATGAGTATTTTTTCAAAATATTTTCAGTGAATCTATTTCTGTGCTGTTTAATTTCATACAAGCTTAGTTGATTGTTATGCTACTACCAGACAGCTATACTTCAGCCAATGTCCTGTGAAATAAATGGTACTTGAATACATATGATTTTAAGGTCATCTATTGTAAGTTTCTTTAGATATGTGTTCAGGTGTGTAACTGTTGGGCCAAGGTTCAAATCCTCCTTGATGTTATTAATTAAATCGGAGCCATCCTCAGGAATGGTTGCACCTAGTTATTTTCCCACAGATAATGCACTGAAATTCCAGTTATATCTTAAAATACTTGGCATAATCAAAAGTTTCAATTTTTCTAGAAAATTCAAGCATTATCTTAAGATCACAAATTAAAATAATGGCAGATATAAATTTCAAATTTAGATACTTTCAATTCGTTCTACAGATTTTCTCATTATATATTTTTGTAAAAGACTATAATTTCTGTATTTAATCATATTACTGATCTTATATCAAAATACCATGTCAGTTATAATTCCTCTGAACTGATATAAAACTGCTAAATTATATTTTGAGATTAAATAAACTAGTTATATCTTCAAATCCATACCTTTTGCTAACTTATGTCAGTTTTGTTTTATGAGATACTATATAGGTAGGTTATGTGCATATTTTTGTGTTCTGGTTTAAACATCATTATTAACCTAAATAGTTTCTAGGGGGTTCCCCCAAAAGACCTTGGAATAATGTACCAACTAAGAAAAGCTGTTCAAAGAAATACATGTTAAAGTAAGTATTAAAGGACTAAAAATAAAAGAGTTGAAAATAGATAAATGGTTCGTCTAAAGATCTGAATCACTTGATTGCATTTGCCTGAAGTAGGAAAATAGATGTTGGGTTATGTACGCATAGTGATGTGACAGGAAAGATTTTTACCCACAGGTGTTCTGCATTCTGAGAAATTCTATGTATTTTTATGAATTCTTATAAGAATATTCCAAAGTTAAACCAACTTGCTTTACTGAAATGTAACATTTTATCTCAAAGAACTTGGTCTCTCAAGAAACACTTTAATTTTTTAGTTTCCATAATCCTTGAAATTACTTTCTGATGAAATGCTATATTTTCCACAGAAATTTTTCCTTTTTAATTGTGCTCTGAGTTGTGATTATCTCAGTTTGTGCTCATATGGATGCAAAGACTGTGGTCACAAATAGAGAGATGTGGAAGGTAGATGCCAAATACCAATTTTTTTCCAGTACTATTTCATTTCTTACTTTTATGGCTTCATGTCTTTATCCTAACATTTAAATTACTTGTTTTAAGATAAATAAATCATGTATGAACAAAATATGTATGCATAAATAATTAAGAAATAAAATTATAAGCTTCATTCCTTCAATAGTAGCTTTCCACTGCTATATAGCAAAACACTAAAAATCTAACAGCTCAAAACAAAAATCATTTCACAGCTTTTATAGGTCAGGAATCTCAGCACAGGTCGGCTGAGCCTCTGCTCAGGTAATTGCCAGGCTGAATTATGCATTCATGTTTACAATGCCATCTTCCTAGATAACTCTTCGTGATCATCGCTCATTTCTCCGTAGCTTAAACTGAGGCACTCAGATCCTAGAATTTGCTTTCCATTTCCTGTCATATAAAACTTTCTATTTCTGCCTGTCTCCTTACTTAAATTCAATAATAAGGCGTCTCTTGTGTTCTGTCACTTTTAAGAGCTCACTTGAATGAACTAAGTCTATCAAAGTTATTTTCTTTTTTGATTACTGCGAAGAAAAATATTTAGGGACCATAATAACATCTGCAAAAACCCTTTTCAAAAAACACAAAATAATTATAAATTAATATTCAGTCATAGACATTGGCCCAGACCCACTGAAGAATAGGTCACTTTATAGTAACTGTGCATCACTGTAGAATATTCTGAAAAAGCAGGAAACTCCTCTATATTGTTTGTTATTACAGCTGTGGTGCCTGTCATGTGCCATAGACAGGTAATTTGTTATCATTTTATGAAAATGATGGTTTTTAGAGTGTTTAATAAAGAGTAACCTATTTTCTAGGAACGCAGAAGTATTCGACCAAGTACTGTCCTAATCCTAATTTTTTGGCTTAAATTCTGTATTGATGGCATGCATTTGCTATTGGAACTTCATTCAGCTCACAGATGGCTCAACAGATGTTATACCTTAGAGTCTCTATCTTTGAGGAATAGCATATGGGAAATCTCAACTTATTGCCAAAAGAGTTTCCTTACTCATAAAGGTTTAAATTAGACTTTAGGGAAAGACATCCTTTTTATCCTCTACCTACACATAGAATCTAGTACTACACTGGGTTCTGTTATAAGACATACATTTGGCTGAAACTGCAGAAATAGGAAAATATTTAAATCATTGTTGTGAAAAAAATATATTACGAAGCTTTGAAAATGTAAAGAATTACATACATTTCAAGGAAGTAAATACAATTGCCCAAATTCTAAAATGAAAGAGGCAAATTTAATTGACACTATCTTGAGCACTGATTTTGAAGGTTTTACTTTTTCTACAAGATGCTGTGTAAGTTTAGGACAAAAAAGAACTGATTGAAAAGTATGTATTACCAGGCAGCAAAGAGACAATGAGGGAAGAAAATGAACCTGAAAAATTAGGATGCAAAGAGCAGACCATGACATACATTAGAGACTCAGCTGTGCCACGTTGAGGATGCAAAGCAGTCAGAGGCTGTAAAACCGTCGTGAGTGCTGTCCTTTGTTCCAGACATTGGGGATAATATGAATAAGAATATAAAATGCTCTTTTTCAAGAGATTAAATGTAGTGTACAATTATGGGCCTTCACATCTCTTTTATAAGATTGAAATATTAACCTTCATTTTATGAGATTTTTAATATTGATTCCATAAAACACACTTTTTAGGAATTTGGATCATTCATAACTAGAAGTTACTTATTTTAAATATATTTATGTGTGTATATATATATATAGTATATATATATACATGTACAAACAGTGTTTGTACAAGCATTTGAAGAAAACCAAAATTAAATACAATTACATCATAGTATATTTAATTTTAATTCTTTTTTATAAAGAAAACATATTACTATTTGTGTTATTTGTATGAAGTTAAGCTATATTCACGTGTGAATAAACCAGTAAGAACTGTTTGTCAATCTGTTTCATACATAGTAAAGAGAGATGTTCCTGTCAACACTTCAAAAGAGGAAAAGGCTGAGGCAGCAGTATGAGGAGCACTAAGTGGTATTTGAATTAATTCCTGGTTAAGTCATGTGATCCAGTATTAATTGCGTACTTTTTCTATACAGCATTAAATATCAAGAATGCTTGTTGGCACAGAAAGTGTCTATGGTTGTGAAATATATATATATATATATATATATATATATATATATATATATATATAGTGCGTGTGTGTGTGTGCCCTTATATAGCTTAGTAACCTGTATTAGCAGCAGATAAATATAAAAACGAGACTGTATACAGAAAACATACTTACAATTGTCTTCAGATCTAGAAGACAAGAATCTCTAGAGAGCACAGGATTCCCAGGAGGTGGGAAGGCCACCCAGAGGAATGACTGATACATCAAGAACAAATGAAGAAGCCAACGTAGGAAGAGCCTATAAAGCGGAGAAGTAGGGTGAAAAAAGACGGTTTTTAAGGAGATGAAGTAAAAACATGGTCATAAATAAGATGAAGAAAATCATTTGGTACTTTGGAGCAACTTAAAGCAGTTAGAACATTTGGGACACAGCAAGTGACAGGACAAGGAGTGGAAGTTACAGATATAAAATTGTTCAGAGATGAGACCATGCTTCAGGGCATTGTAAGGTATTTAAAGATGTTCAGCCTTCTCCTAAGAACAAGTGGAAATCACTAAAGAATTTGGGATGGGAGGAATAGGCTGGTATGGTATGACACAATCGTATCTGCATTTGCAAAGAGGTTTCTATGACTAAAATCTTAGAATAGCAGCTATGAGACAATGGTTGTAAAGGCTTCAAGAAGGGTGCTAACACAGAGGGGTAGCAGTGGGCTGGATTTGATACACCTAGGAAGGGAATTAGAATAAGTGAGAGCTTTCTTATCCATCTGAGTTGCACCACTTAATCTTAAGTATCAACTTGACTGGACTAAAATTCCTGGAGAGATGATTGGATCATGCACTAGCCTCATTAATGGACTTATGTACTAATATCCCCATTTAAGTGTGGTATTTGGAAGTCCAGTTGCAGTGAGACACTACTTCCTGGAAGTGATGAAGTGAGCAGTTTTGCTCCAACAAGATATTTCACTTTGATGTCTCTGCTGTAGAAGCAGTCAACCATGGACTCACCTTCTGAAACCTTGAGCCAAATACATCATGTCCTCTTTTAAATTGTAGGGTAGTCATTTTATCTCAGCAGTGGAAAAACTTAACAATGCAAGTATGGCATATAAGGCATGCAGAGTTATCAAGAAAGAGAGCGCAGGTGGAGGACAAATGGACTGTTCACAGAGAAGAGGAATGATGGGATACAAAAAAGAATTAATCAGAAAATATTCATTTCATGCATTTTAGTATTGAAATCCCATTGAGACATCCAAGTGGCATCAAACAACCAAAAGAATAAATTATATTGATCTGGAGCTCAGAACAGAACATGGCAGCATGTACTGGATTTATAACATGCGAGAGATTTTAAAACATGGAGTAGGAACAAATATTAGTGTAGGACTTCATTCTCAGGTAGAAGAGTATATAAAGACCAATGATAGTAGAAATAGAAGTATAAATGAAAATTTCCAAGATATATGAACAAATTCAGGGCAATGTAATGTCTTGACAGTAAAAAGGAGTGTATTTCACAAGATATGGCATTCTCAAATGTATTGTTAAATGCTAGAGTTAGGTAGAAGTATGGGACCATAAGAATGTTATGTAATATAAAAAAATTTTTAAGATAATATACATATTTTTCTTTATCTCCTTATCTCTTATAAAGTTCAGTAATTATAAACTAAATTGAAATAAAGTTGCTCATCATAGAAAGCATTTTTGCAAATCATCTTCCTTTTTGTAAGTACAGAAAAATGTTAGCACATGCAACCTTAAACTTATTTTTAGTAAGTAATTTTAAAAATGGTAAAAAATCAATTAAAGATCAATCTTCTACAACTATGAAATATATAATGCTTTGCATTGTATTTGTGCTCTGCGATATAATTAGATACTACATTAGTACTCACTACAAGTGCTCAGTTATGCGCATCATCTGTTAAATACAGTGGGCCAGAAGTAGCTCTCAGTTAAATTCACAGTAATGCTGACTTTGGCTGCTTTTTATTTTATATGAATTTCTTTTTACCATTAAGCAAGAACACTTTTAGTCTTTATAACTCAGAAGAGTTACAGGCTAAATTTTAGTAATTTTTTGTATATTCCTAACCCTTGCTTTATAATTGTAAGATTTTTCACATTAACAAAGACTAATAAATGCATGTAGCAGTATAAAAAAATGCAATCAGTTAACTTACTATTATACATTTTGTTTTTTTTAATGTCCAGATGTTTCCTAGCTACATTATTATTTACTAACTCTAACTTATTTATTGTGGCTATTTATTACTTCTTTAGAGGGCTTTTCCTAGTTCCTTTACAAACTTTTTGCCTTGTTTCAAATGTTGACTAAAACACATCTTACTGTAGGAATTATTTATATCAGTTCCTCAATCCTATAATTGATTTTTCATCATCCATGTTTTCCAGACAGATTTTTTTTAAAAATTGCTCTCTGATATATAGTGCTACAATGTAATTCAAATACCTGCTAATCAATTAGTGTGTGTACTGGCGTGTTGCTAATATTTTTCCGACTTCTTCTGGCCTGAAGAGATGCAAGAATCTAGGAGGCACAATTTGCATTACACGTAAACATTCTCTTGCTACTTTGTCATCACCCACTACCTCCCACACAGTTTGGCGTTATACTTAGGGCAAATATTGTGTGTATTCATTTCCATATTCCTGAATATTTGACTACTAAATCACAAAATTTAATTTTAATT
>PVJX010037058.1:0-17190 GCA_004027295.1 Dolichotis patagonum | reverse complement strand
AAACAGACCCGGCCCAGATGCTGATCTCCAGGCAGTTCCCTGCGGATGAAGGGCGTGCTTACCAGTCCCAAAGAGTCACGCCGAGATGCAGATCTGCGCAGACTTTCGATCCAAACAGCCCGGGCCACTCTACGGGTCTGAGAGTTTTGGGTCCCAAAGAGACAGCCTGAGATGCTGCTTTCTGGGATACTTCCTGGGGGTGAAGCTGATGGCATACTTTAAAATGAGTGGGTCTCATAGCCAACTGCAGTTAATTTCTGTGTCTGCCTTCCACTGCCTTTGCACATGTCAGATACTTAACCTTTCTGGGCTTTGGTTTCAGATAAAAGGGTTAATATGTATAGAGTGCTTA
This sequence comes from Dolichotis patagonum, assembly GCA_004027295.1. NCBI lineage: Eukaryota > Metazoa > Chordata > Mammalia > Rodentia > Caviidae > Dolichotis > Dolichotis patagonum. The sequence continues at coordinate 16,838 of PVJX010037058.1, read as the reverse complement.
GCACAGTTTCTGGGCCATAGTAGACCTATTTATTGTTACCATCTGTGTTTCACCCACTGCCTGGTAAGCTGGGTGGCCAGAGGCTTTGCATAGCTCCAGCTCATTGGTTGGATCACCCCCTTCCCAAAGACGACAGCATGGTTAATCTGCAATGATGATTCAGAGGCCAGAAAGGCTCTCAGGTCTGGGAAAATGTGGGATGGCTTTAAAGAGGTAGTAGACTTTGTGCTGTATTTTAAAAGGTTTAAGGCTGAGACAGTAGTTTAGGCAAAGCATGTTAGTGAGGTTTTGCTACATAATGAAGAGCCTTACAATAGCAGTGGCTTACAACAGGAAAGCCATACATGTGCAGGTCCACGTGGCTTTGCTTGAGGTCTTCATCTTCCTTGTACTGGGAGCTATCTGAGGCTTCTTTCGGAGTAATGGCAGAAACTCAAGAAAACCCCACACTCACAAGCACATTGAAGTCTCCTCACGTCATGTCAATCAACATTCCATGGCCAGCATCATCAACCCAATGTCAGGGAGGCAAGGCATGGCAATGAAGGGCAGGGTTACAGAAAGGCTGGAGAGATTGGAACATGTGTGGAAACAGGTGTGTTGTCCACCATTTCAAGTAAAATTCAGACCATGTGTGGTGGGCAGAAATAATTCCATGTAGGCTAAAGAGCCAGCTTATGATGATGGTGACAGTAGATAAAGCCGATAAGGGGGCAACCTTAGGGAGGGGACAACTGCACAGGCTGGAGAAGGGGTAACACTTCCACAACATCAAAAAGAGTCACTGAAGGAGGGAAGGGTTGTTCCAACTATCTGCTGCTAAATAAAAAGTAACAAAAGCTACTGCTCAGGATTCTGTGACTCATGTGCTGTGGCCAGGTGAGACCTGGGCCATCTGGGCCACCTCACAACAGATAGCTCTCTGATGCTATCTGTTGTGGACCTTGGAGCTGGCCCCTACCTGGCCTGCTGTTGGTAAGTACTGGGGGTTCATTGTTATACTGAACAACTTTTCACCAAGCCCTGGGTCCTGCAGGTGTCTTCTGTTTTCTTCAAATAAGTGTTGTATAGATCTAGCTTTACTTTTTTATTTACCTCTGAATGTCCAACTGCCCCAACAATGTCTGTTACAAAAACTCCTTCCTTCCTGAATTGGATTGCTTCTGCACCTCTCCAAACTCAGCTGACTGCTATAGTATGGGTTGGTTCCTGGGTTCTCTGTTCTGTCCCACTGATCCCTCTCTGTCCCTCCACTAGCACCACACTAGCACCACACTAGCATCACTACTATAGTCTATGGTACATCTTAAAATGAATGATTTCTCCACCACTTTACCTAATCTAGTTTCTTTGGTTTTCCACATACATTTTATTTTATTTTACTTTATTTTCCATTCATTAAACTTATATTCTACTTATGTGACCCTAATACATGTGATCTTAACAATTATGCTTGGATTGTTCATGAAAACTTCTTAAAACTTGGAACAAAGTTAGCCATAATCTCAAGTTATTTCCCTGCTAACTATTTGTACAGCATATGCACATTAGGCAAGTGTCAAAAATTCACAAAAGCACAAAAAAAAACCCCTGGAAAAGTTAAATATGTAGGTTTTTGTTTGTTTGAAGTATTGAATATCAAGCATTTCATGCTCAATACTTCTTCACTTTTACATTTGTTCTTAGGTTGCCTAAAATATTTAAAGACAAACAAAATATGTAGCAAAAATAATGAAAGCGACCAACAGGTACCTTTACAAATAATGGAATGTGACCCATTTCTGTCCTGATCCAGAGTGAATGATGACAACTTTGTCTAAAGGAACACACCTGCAGCTGCAGTCCAAGATATGCACTCTGGAACTGCTTCCTCCCAAAAACATGGAGCTCCATACTTCGGCCTGGATACATTTCAGAATAATTCGCCTATATCTACAGAAAGATTGCTGAGATTTTGACAGGAAATGCATGAGACTGGAAAATCCTTTTGGGGAGCATTGACAGTCTTCCTCTGTTGTCATCCATTCCTTGAAGACTCTTTGCTCTTATTTTAATCTTCAGGTTCCTTCATCAGTGTTTTGAAGTTTTCAGCATAAAGGGAGAATATACCTACTTGTATTATTAAACTTACACCACATTGTTTCATCTTTTTGGTGATTGTAGATGCACTGTTTTTATTTCCATATTATCATTGCTTGTATTAGAGATGCAGTTATCTTCTGTATGTTGACTGTGTATCTGTGATTAGTTCTCAGAAACATTTTATAGTGAGTCATTGGGGATTTTTCTGTGTAGACTATCATCTAATCTTCTGTAGGAGCAGTTTTATTTCTTTCCAATTTGTATGCTTTTATTTCCTTTTTGTACCTATTTTCAGTGGTCAGACTTCAGTACTGAAAGGGAGAAGAGTGTAAGTGTGGACATTCTTGCCATACTCCTGATCTCAGGGGCAGCAGGCAGTCTTTTGCCATTAAGTGATATATCAAAGTTTTTGCAGGTGCTCTTTATCAGCTTGTAGAAGTTCTTCTCTCTTCCTACTTTGCTGGAAATATTTGCCAAGAATGTGAGTTGAATTTTATCAAATGCTTTCTATATATAAGTAGTCAACTAATATGATCATGTGGTTTTCAACTGATATGATCATGTGATATTTGTTGTTTTACCTGTTAATATAGTGAGTTGCATTGATTTTCAAATATTGAACTAGTCTTGCATCCCTGGTATATATCCTACTTTGGATTGTATTTGCTTATGTGTTAAGATTTTTCTATCTGTGTTCATGAGGAATATTGGTGTGGTTTTATTTTTTACATTTTGTGTTTGTTTGGGTTTGATATCAGAGTAATATTGGTTTCTTGAAATGAGTTGGGTGGTAATCCCTTATCTTCCTTTTTTGAAAGAGATTGTATAGACTTGGTATTAATTATTGTTTAAATATTTAGTAGATTTCTCCAGGAAAGTCAGCAGGGCACGAGGATTTCTTTTTCTTTTTTCTTTTCTTCTTCTTTTTTTTTTCTTTAGCAAATTTGTTAACTGGGTCAATTTCTTTAATAGCAGAAAGCTAGCCAAATGATCTGTTTCATATTGGGTGAGCTTTGGTGGTGTGTAGGTCTCAAGGAAATGGTGTATTGTGTCTGAGTTGTACCAAATGGTTTGCAGTCATTTTAATTTGTGTGGAATCTGTAATGATGTCTCTTGTGATTTCTGTCAGTCTACATGCTTGTTAGTATTTCACTGAATTTTTTTCCCTCTTGTCTACTGGGAATTGAACCCAGGCCCTTCACATTGACCTACATGCTCAGGTCTACTTTTTAATTTTGAGATAGGATGTCATCAAGTTGTTAAAGTACCCAGGCTGGGCTTGAACTTGCAGTCCCCCTACCTCAACCTTCAGAGTGCTGGGATTACATGTTTGCACCATTACTCCTAGCTTGTTGAACTTCTTAAAGGAACAACTTTTATTTATTTTCTCTTCTTTTTTTCTGTTTGCAGTTTTGCTGATTTCTACTTTTATTATTTCACCCTGTAAGGGCACAGGGTTGATAGGTAGAGACATAGGCCAAAGTGGCTGCCAGGACATGGCTGATGTGGCAGTTATAGAGATGACCATCTGCGTACTAGAAGAAATTTCCCTTTGTGAAAGCTTTGCAGGTGTAGAAGAGTTATTTTTAGAGACCCACTTGTGTGCACTGGAAATTCCCCAAAAGTCCATGAACTTAGCCCAGCCTAGCAACAGTTCACCTAGAAACAAAGGCTAAGACCTTGATTGGCTTAGACCTGTATTAGAATGTCCAGAACAAAGACATCATCACCAGAAGCTCAGCTTGAGCTCTCCCTGCAGGGCAACTTGTTGCTAGATAGCTTTGTTCTTGCTTTTGCAAAATTGTAAGTGAACCTCTGCTTAGCAATACTTTCCTTTTCCAAATTTCTCACTCTGTACTAGAAGGATCTTCAGTTTTGAGTCATCCCACCTCTCCATTCTTCACTGAACTATAGAGCAAGAACTCAGGAACAGGGGTCATGCCACAGGAGACCCCTAAGCCCTCAGACCCTTGCCATGACATTCTGTTATGGATTAAAAACTGATGTTAACTTAACGCCAGCTGAATTAAATCAGCAGGGCGCAGATGTTCCACCTGAGGAAAGTTGCCAGCATAAATAGAGACGTGGAGAAGGAGAAGCTAGGTGTTAAGGCGTTAATGCGTTGAGGCATTGTGGGTTCTCCTACATGTTGCTGTTTGAGCCATTAGGTTCTTCTGGAGAAGCTCTGGTCCTCACATCAAGCATTGCTTCCTGGCTCCGGAGGGAAAGACGCGTGCTGCTTGGTCTCTAGGATGAACTCATCGCACTGGCTTCCTGGCATGTACTTGACTGTGCTTATCATTGGAAGAGCTTGGGGGCCTCTATGTCGCTGAGGATGGCTGTGGTGCTTTGCAGGACAGCCCTGGTCTTTATTGTGAATGTGACTTCTCGGCTCCAGCGTAGAACCCTCAACCTACCAGTACAGCTCCTTTACTCCGCTGGCATAGACTTCCTAGCTTCCACCACTGACCTTTGGGCCTTCCCAGCACGGATTCGTAAAACAGACTGGCATGCGTCCTTCTTGTGGGCTCTAGACCTCCAGTTGGACTCGTGGGAGGCATTGTCATGAGCTCTGGATCTTCATCTGGACTCATGTGGGACATTGCTGTGGGATTCAGGCCCTTGGCTAAATATTCTATGTCTTTAGTGTTGTGGATAGATTTCCTGCATTTTCTTGTGTTAACTCTGGGTGACCATCATAAAACAATATTATAAACTCCATGTCCTGGGCTGGGGATTTAGCTCAATGGCTTAAGCGCCTGCCTGGCAAGCATAAGGTCATGAGTTTGATCCCCGGTACAAAAAAAAAAGAATAAACTCCATGTCCTGATTCTAATGTTCTCTGCACAACCTCTGGCTACAACACATTCTAAATCTTTGTTTGAGTTTGGTTCGTTCTATTTTCGGTTTTTCTTAAATTGAGATCTTAGTGATTTGAGTCCATTAGTCTTTTCCAATTTAAGCGCCAGTCCTATAGATTTCCCTGTTGATACTGCTTTAGCTGTGTTTCAGAATTTGACGTCATAATTTCATTTTCATTCAGTTTAGAGTGTATCTTTAATTTTGTTTGAGGTTTCTTCTTTGACCCACAGATTATTCAGAAATGTGTTAAGTTTCTGAATGTTCAAAGTTTTCCTGTTATCTTTTTGTTATTGATTCATGGCATGACTTAGTAGTAATCAGAAAATGTACTACATGTGATTTACATTCGTTTATATCTGTGAAGGTTAGTTTCATGGCCCAGGAAATGGTCTGTCTTGGTCAGTGTGCCACAGGGGCTTGACTGACGGCTGTGCTGCAGGTGTAGTAAGGTGCTCTCCCAAGTATTATGCCTCCACCCTGCACAAGCTCATGTCCACACTGCACTCTGGATAACCCACGTGGAGAACACTCTCCAGCACCTTTGTGTCCTCCTGCACGGTGCCCCTCAGACATCTTGTGCAGAAGATACACCCCCACCCCCAGCCAGTATACTTCAGTTGCCCAAGTAGTAGTTCCGGTTATACTTCCTATTACTTTTGTTTCTTAGAAATGGCTGATCACTGTGATAACGTAGGTGGTCACTATGATGCACATTGTATAAACCAGTTTCCAATTGACAAGCCATCTTGCCTCTGTTCTTCCTGCTTGCGTATCCTATATAATCCCTAGACCAGCTGAGATCAGGGACTGATATTTTGGGAATGATCCCAGTCAGTGCCTGTGGACACAAAATAAGTCTACCTCCAATCCTGGGTGTTGTTTTGGTATTTCTGTTTGCTGTAGCATCTGGTGTGTTAGATGGGAAGACTGAAGGGCCTCTGGGTGCTGGCCTGCTCTGCTGAGTGTGTGCAACCTGTGTGTTGGTTATGCACATGTCTGGTTTTGGTAAATAGCATGGGGAGTGTAGCACTAATTCCTCATCAACCTAATGCCTACCTGTTCTTATGGAGGGAGAAGAAGGACAAAAGAACTAGGAGAATTTGTGTCACTGAATTTGAGAAGATTCCAGCTCCAGAAGCATGCACATTGCATGCTGTTCTCCTGCTTCAAACCAGAATAAGGAAAGCCCAGGCCTGTGTCCCCATGTGCTTCTGAGCTGTGTCAAACACTGTGGGTGGACTAGGACATGTATCCCAGAGTTGTGCAGAACAGAGGGGCACCTGCATGGTTCCTCTGCTCTATCTTTGGAGTCCATGACTTTACTGAAGCTTCATTTCTGGCCAAACTCACATTTCAAATCATCCTGTTTAGCAATTTGCTCTTGATTCTTAACATAAATGTGGCTAAACACTCCCAACAGTAGCAATGCCACAGCCTCAGCATTTGACTGCCTTGAAATGTCTTCTACCAGAGTAATTAGTCCACCACCCTTAATCATACTCTCAGGAAAGATCTCAGGACACAAGCAAAATGCAGACATACTTTCTGCCAAGCCATAACACACATCATCTGGAGTCCAACAGCCAATGTAGTCCTTCCCAGTAGAAACCTCCTGAGGCTGGTCTGTACTGGCAGGATTTCTATCAGCCTCGGATCTTCTGAGCTCTGACCAGAATCTCCCATACAGAGCAGCTTAGGTGTTCCAGCTGTATTCTTCCAGACAACATCTCTGAACTTTTCCCACAAGCCATTCCCAAAGGCTTTTGAACCTCGTGGTCAGGTATAGTCACAGCAGTGATCCCGCTTCTGATACCAAATTCTGTCTTGGTTACTTTTCTCTCATTACTGAGACAAAATATCTGATACCCAAAATTAAGGAAGGAAAAGTTTATTTAGCTCACAGTTTGTGGAAGTTTCAGTCTGTAATCATCTGACTCCAGGCAGAGTGGCATGAAGAGGGGCAACAGAAGACAGCAAAAGCAACAATAGCAAAAGAAGAGGAGAGAGAGGGAAAGTCTCTTTCCCCTCTTTATATTGTATGCAGTCTACCGGCCCCAGGGCAGGTATAGCACTCACACCCATAATCCTAGCATTGGACCATGAATCAGTCACAAACTCTAGAAGCCCACCTCCAAAAAGCATGCCTCCATGACTGCTTGAGGCTTTGAGGAAACATCCAGACACAAACTGTAACAGAGACTTTGGCAGATAGAGAGCTTACAAGTGACCTCTCTGCCCTGACAAGTGAAGAGCTGAATAAACTGGCAACACTCCTTGATTATGTAAGAGAAGTGGGTTCCCAGACTAATGTGGTGTCTACAGAGCATCACATTATACTGGAGCAACCCTCCCTGGGAACTGGGGCATGGGGAGCACCTAAACCCTAAGTGACAAACCACAGCATGTTCAGGGTCCACAAGTCTGAGGTAAAAACTTTAGGATACCCAGTGTTTTAGAGCTCCATACTTGTGTGAGTTTTAACTCTAGGTGCTCTTCTAGTTCTCCCCGTGAACATGAGAGAAAGTCCCGTAAGGCTTCTGACTGGGGGTGAAAGCAAAGAGCCATTTTGGAATATGGCAGACATTGTGTTCTTTTTAAAAGGTCTGTCCTGCAACAGACCTTTTTAAAAGGTCTGTCCTGTCCAACAATTTAAGCAGAGTCCAACCTGCCAGAATATATTACAGTCTAACTGACTTCTGTGTAGAAGATGAGAAGTATTCGGCTCCACCCGTTGTACCCTCCAGTCTCACCTGGTGTGAGGGGCATGCAAAGTACATGTGAAGGTGACAGGCCAGGGGCAGACTCACTGAAAGACAGACTTAATTACAACCCTGTACCACTGCTTTACTAAAGGCCTCTCTATAGTAGTTTTCTTTACTCAATATCTCACATCTGGCTCTCAAGAAAAAAAAATCACAGGACATACTAAAAGGCAGAACTGCATTTGGAAGAGAGAACAAACATTAGAACCAGACTCAGATGTAGGAGGAATGTTGGAATCAGAACAGTAATTCAAAGCATGATTACTAGCTGAGCATGCTAATGAAGAGGTAGACAGCATGCAAGAATGGATGGGAAATGAAGGCAGGGAGATGGAAATTCTATAAAGAATGAAAGAGATGTTAGAAGTCAACAGTACTGTAACAACATAATAATACCTTTGATGATCTTATTAGCTGGCTGGGCAGAACTGAAAAAGGAATCCCTGAGCTTATGAATATACCGTACATTGGTAGAAACATCCAAAACTGAAAAGGGAAAACAAAAAGAAAAGACAGGAAGAAAAGTAAAACAGAGCAGAATATTTAAGAACAGAGAGCCAGCTGCTAAATGTGTCAAGGAACATCAGGAGGAGAGGAGAGAAAGGAGCAACAAGGATGTTTAAAGCAGGAATAGCTGAAGACTTCTCCAAATTAATGTCAGACCCTAATCTAGGAAGCTTGGGGGTCAAAGAAACAGGATAAATAACAAAACAAAATAAAACTAACAACAGAAAAAGTATACCTATGCATATCCTGTTCAAACTACCAAAAGACAAAGAAAAAGAAAAAACTGCCTCACTGATAGAGGATCAAAGATAAGACATACATATGATTTCTCCTTAGAAACTATTCAAGTAAGGAGAAAGTGGAGTGAAACCTTTAAGGTGCTGAGAGATGCAGATCACCAACCTAGAATTCTGCACCTGCAGAAATGGGAGAAGTAAAGACTTTTAAGACAAACAAAAATTGAGATAATTTGTTCACAGTAGTCTTGTAAGAAATGCCAAAAGAAACTTTTTAGAGAGAAGGAAAATAACAAAAACCATTAAATTGCTTCTATATAAAGGAAGAACATCAAGAAGAAATATGTGGAGATAAAATTTGAAATGTTGATTTTTTTTTCCTATCCTTTTGGGGATTCTGGGGACTGGGCCTAGGGATGCTCTACCACTGAACTATGTCCCAAGCCCTTTTTATTTTTTATCTTGAGACAAGGTTTCACTAACTTGCCCTGTTGGGACTCAGCCTGGGAATCCTCCTACTTCAGACTCCCTCACAGCCTGGATTAGAAATGTGCACCACCATGCTCAATTGTTTTTCTTTGTCTAAAACTGACACTTTTTCAAAATAATAGCATAGTATGTTCAATTGTTGTATATGTATTTGCTCATGTATGCTTATATGTAAGTAAAATGAATGATGTGATAGAAGGGACAGAAGGATTTCATGTATATGGAACCATATATATTTATGTGGGACTATAGAAATATGTATAGCTCTCTATATATTCACATGGAACTCTTGCCATCTGTGAAGCAGTATATAACCACTAAAACAAGTTTTTAAAAGGGAGTACCATGTATGGTAAGAAATGAAGTAATGAAATCATAAAATACTAAGATAAAATCACAAAAGACAGAACAAGAGTAGAAGACAAAAACAAGAATAAAGAAAAGGACAACAAATAGACAACTGTGATAACTGAAATATTTTTCCAATATATCAATATTTAGGCTGTGGTCTAAATACACCAATTAAAAGACAGAGACTATCAGGATAGATTAAAAAAACCTAGATATTACCTACAGAAAAGCCACAATAAATGTGAAGACACATACATATTAAAATTAAAAGATCAGAAAAGATATACTATGCTAACACTAATCAAAAGAATGTGGGAGTAGCTATCTTAATTTTGGACAGAACAGACTTCAGAGCAAAGAAAGTTTTCAGGATAAAGAGCAGCATTACATAGTGATAAAGGAGTCAATTCTCTAACAATTCTCAACATATATGTAACTAACATTATGTCAGAATATGAGGCAAAGAGAAGTAGATAGCCACTACTGGAAGTTTCATCGCCTCTCTATTAGAAATGGATAAGATCCAGCAGGCAAAAAAACAATTGAACCCAGCACCACTATTAACCCCCTGGACATAATGGACAGTTGTGGATGATTCAATACAACAGCAAAGCATAGACTGTCTTAAGCTCACATGGAACATTCACCAAGACAGACCACATTCTGAGCTATACAACATACCTTAACAGATAAAATAATAGAAATAGTAAAATATCTGCTCCTGGACCACAGTGGAGTTAAACTAGAAATCTGTAACAGAAAGAGAGCTGGAAAATCCCTAAATAACACAACTCCAAATAACATGAGTCAAAGAAGAAATCTCAAGTGCAAATAAAGTATTTTGAAATAAAGTGAAAACACAAGATGCAGTAAAAACAGTGTTTAGAGAAAAATTTATAGCAGAGAATTCATATACTAGAAAAGAATGAAGATTCAAAATAAACTAAGCTTTTACTTTAGGAAACTAGAAGAGAGCAAATTTAATCCAAAGTAAGCAGAAGTGAAAGAAATAATAAAAAATTAGAGCAGATATTAATACATTAAAACTAGAAAATCACTAAAGAAAATCAATGAAGCCAAAGATGTTTAAATAGATAAATAAAATTAGACTAATGTGATGGAAGAAAAAGAGAAAAAGAGGACGAGGCAAAAAAGAAAGAATTGTTTTAATCTGTTTTCTGTTATTTGATTTCATTATGTGTGAAGGTATGGACAGCTGTTTTGAAGAAAAAAAGAGACATTATGGTAACCACTGTTGATTTCCTTTGTCTTGTTTTGAGGTCCTGTGTTGTTTGCATTGTTCTGTTCTGATTTGCTTTGTTCTGTTTTATTTTGTTTTGCTTTATTATCTTTAAAATAAAAAAGAAAATTAAAATTGGATCACAGACCTGAATTTTAAAACACAAAACTATAAAACTTGTAGATGATAACTTAAGGGAAAAATTGAGCTGACATCTACATTGGCAATACATTTTTAGATATGACACTAAAATTATAATCTGAGATAGAATTGATAAGGTGAATTTCATTAATATTGAATTTTTGCTTTACAGAAAACATTGTCAAGAGAATAAAAAGAGAAACTACAGACTAGGAAAAAATATTTATGTATTTCTCATCTTTCCATGGCTATCGCCCATGAGGAAGCAAACTGGGTTTGACTGCTGATGGGACTGAGGAGCACGATGCATCAGCATCCCTCACTGATAGCAGAGAGGTACAAAGGCCACGTCTGGTCTTGTACTCCCATGAGAACTGCCACTTGGCTGAGTTCACTGTTGTGCTCCGTGGTCCATCCAGTTGACAGTGGAAATGGGAAGACATTATCATGGTCTTGCAACCTAGAAGTCTTTGATGGTAGTTCTGACTTCACAGTTGCCCCCAGACTGGCTAGCTGGCCAGGTGGGAATTGGGGACTCAGGACTGGACTTGACCTCCCCCACCTCAGTGGGGTAGACTTGTCCTCCCCCACCTCAGTGTTCTATTGCTCTATCAGTTGCCAATGTCTTCATCCCATTTTGTATTTAAGGGCTGGGTAATAATGTCCACCATGGTGTGCAAACATGTTGGCCCACCAGAGGCTGAAGGGGGCAGGCCTCCATTCATCACTTTAATTGGGGGCTTATGACAGTGTCAGTTCCCTTGGAACAGGCAAAGCTAAGGCCCAGTGCCCAGTATCTCTAAAGTGTGGGGATTCACCATTTACCCCACTCCCAGTTGCTCTAGCCTGTTTCACTAGGGCCCCCCAGGATGGGTTGTGAGGACACCAGTCACATTGTTTTGGGCTGGCCAGGCTTCTCCTACACAGGCCTAGACTCCCTTTGAGCAGTTTAGACCTAAAGTCTGGTCACGGGAGCCCAATTTCCTTGGAAGGAGTTGATATCAGCCTCTTTCCACCTTGCCGGGTTTTTGACCAATCCATGTCATGGCATCTCAGTCTCAAGGCCGGTCTAGTATGGTTGCTGTGGGAACAGAGCAGTGAGCCAGCATGGCCTGCTGCCCCTGACCATGCTGCCTGTCAGATAACTACTTTTACCCTGCCTCACTGGTTTCATCTTGCCACTTGGCCTTTGCTTTTCTGGAATTCTGTCCCTCCCATTGTTATTTGGGAGCCCCACCCTTTGAGCAACCAGCTGACAAGACAGTTACACTGAGCTGGTCAGAGACATTGCACCCAGTCCACAGGCTCTGAGGGAGGACCCAGGAGAGACTATGATAGCCCCTGTGTCAGACACACATTCCTGGTGTGGACAGATTGGAAGAAGCAGTGGCAGCCAGTAGTGCTGGAATGAGGTCACCCAATCACCATGACACCATGGTGGCAGTGCATGGCACCAGCACACACTTTCTGGAATGACCTGGTAAAAAACAGTTTTGGTTTTGTGTCCATTCCATCTTTGTAGCATGGCTCACTTTTGCTCTGGGAGCTGGAAAACAGCCTTGAACAGTATGTAAATGAAAATGTGAGGCTGACTTCTAATAAAATAGGAATTACAGAAACAGATGGTGGACCAGCTATGGTAAGCAGACCCCTGTGACTAAAGTCCAGAAGCCCAGCTTGTCCTCTGAAACGTCCGAGGCTTTTCTCCAAGAACTGGGATTAGGGCAGCAGAGCTCCACTGCCATCTAGTGGCAGTAACTGCACACTGAAACAGCCTCCTTCATCTTTGTGGTTTGGACTTTAACAGCAGGGTCGGGACACCCAGATTGGAAGTGCTCTCTGTCGCACTTGCTGTATGAAGGAGGTCTTGTTGGTCATCCACTAGACAGCAGTGGCTGCTGTGTGTAGAAGGCCTGCTCTATGCCAGGGCTGCACAGAGCACAGCATGTGTCCCCAGCTCATGCTCCAGAGCTAACACTGGATTTGGGGTCCAGGTTCACCAGGTCTTTCCCATATTTCAGAAGCAGAATTCTTTCTGTAGGACATGCTTATGCTTCACAAGGCACTGCTCTTCTTGCTTGGCTCAAAGGGCAGCTGACTCTATAACTGCCTTCCTCTCCATGTGGCCATGTCCAGGTTCTTGACTCTGGGTCCCTATCTTCCTGGCCATGGGGGCTTGTTCAAGGAGTACCGACAGGTGGGGGTGCAGAGATGACCCCCAGGCAGGCTAGTCCCCAAGAGACTTCACTGACACACTGGAGTTCCTGACACCTGCTCTGCTGTCACTTTTGTACCTTCCGTTTCCTAATAACTTAGCTCTTTTATCTAATCCTAAAGTCTTGAGTTTTGAGAAATTGCTTTGTTTCCCATCCAGATCCTTGAGGAACAATCCAGCTCTGTCTGTTTTCTCTTAGAAGCTGTCTTGTGATGCCCACCCACCTTTGTTTTCATCCAGTCTATCCCGTGTCTTCCTGCCTTCGGTCTGAGACCACTGGCTCTGGTGTAATACTATTTGTAATGATCAGTGAAAACTGAGGGCAGATCTTACATGTAGAAAACAGCAGGGATGGCAAGGGTGGAGACTTCACATGTAGGACAGAGTAGGACCATACCTCAGGACAGATCACACCTATGTGATCAAAAGCTATGTTCTTGAGCTTTTGACCCTTATACCTCCAGAGTGCTCCTGGTCCAAGAGAGCTGGTCTGATGTTAGAGATACCTTTTCAGACATCCCAGGAGCTGGCCAGAGCATCAGAGATCTTCACAGACTTCAGGTGGGGTAAAGGGAGTGAGCTGGGGCCAGGTGGTCCTGCAGGTGGCAACCATGAGCCTCTATTGTGACTGGCTTCTGGCTGAGGAAAACAGAAGTAGGGCTTGGGGCCCGTCTAGTCGGGGAGTCTAGGGCCCAGAAAGCAAGCTTGCTGCACAGAAAGGAAGCAATAATAGATTCCATCCATAACATCTCATCCATCGCCAAGGAGGGGAGGGAGTTCTTCTAGAGCAAATTCAGTTATAAGATGCCCTCCTATAGCCAGGTATAATGGTGCAGGCCTGTAATCCCAACACACTGGGAGGCTGAGGGAAGAGGAGCCAAATTCAAGCACAGCTGGACAATTTAACAACTCAGACCCTGTCTCAAAACTCAAAATTTAAAATTAAAACTAACAAAAAGCTGGAGATGTAGCTCAGCGTGAAGGCCCCAGGTTCAATCCCCAGTACTGTACCCCTCCACACGCCAAAAAAAAAAAAAAAAAAAAAAAAAAGCCACAGCGAGGAAAACACCACACAACAACAGCCTCCCCTCGGGCTTCTACAGAAGAAGGCCCACTCCTATGGCTGCTGTGAACGATGCTGCAGCGCACATGGGGGTGCACATGTCTCTTCCAGGCACTGCTTTCGACTCTTTCAGACACCCAGCAGAAGAATTGCTGGATCACATGGTGGTTCTTGTTTCAGTGTTAGGGGACTCTGCATCCTGCTTCCGACAAAGTCTAGTAATTTACATTCTTGCTGAAGTGTCAAGGATTTCCTTTTCTCTACATCCTCACCAACACTTATCATTTTCTTTTTTTATAGTAACTATTTTAAACAGGTATGAGGTGATATATCTCACTGTGATTTTAAGATTTTGTTTTGTTTTGTTTTTTGTTTTTGTACCGGGAATCAAACTCACGACTTCTCACTTGCCAGGCCGGCATTTATGCCACTGAGCTAAATCCCCAGCCCTACTCATTGTGGTTTTAATTTGTACCCTGAGGATTAATGATATTGGATGTCTTTAAATATCTGTTATTCACTTATATCTTCTATAAAAAATGCCTTTCCAATCCCTTGCCCATTTCTTGATTTGATTTTCTTAATTTGATTGTTTCCTTCTGTAGAGTTTTAGGTGTTTATCCCTTACAGATGTATTGCTTGCAGATATTTTCTTCAGTCCATTGGTTATGTCTTCCCTCTTGTTAATTGTTTCCTTTCTTGTGCAGTTTTTTATTTTGATGTAATTGAGTTTGTCTGTTTTTGTCTTTGTTACCTGGGCTTTTAGAGTCAAATCTAAAAAACATTGCTAAGAGCAATTTGTATAGTTTCCTCCATGCTCTCTTCTAGGAGTTATATCTAAATTTTTTTTATTTTATTTAAAGAGAAAAAAAACAGAATAAAGGGTAGCAGCAATATAGAATTTCAAGGAAAAAGGGAAAAGAACAACAACAAAAAAAACTAAGAAATTATTACTTGACAAATTACATACTGACTTCTTGGAAATACTTGTTCAAATTACAAAGTTAAAACATGCAAAGTAGACATTCAAACAGTGAGACTGTTTACAGTTCTGCTCCACGATCTGACAAAAACAGCAATATGGTCATCCATCTTACCCATCAGATATACATGCAATTATATCAAAAGGGTAAAATTAAACAGAACAAAGCGGATCACAAGAAAGCAATGTAAGAGACATAAATTTCAAAGCTAGACAATCGGAGATATTCACTCTCTATCGTATTGACTCTTGTTTTCTTCCAAATAGTTGTCCATATTGTCACATACAGGGAATTCACATGAAACAACATAGTATGGAATTGATCTGAGCAGGACGAGGAAGGCATTTCAGGTTTTCAAGACCTGACAATAGGGAAGCCAAGAATGGCTGTCATAGTGTCTCTCATTCTCTTCAAAACAGCTGACGATACCTTCATGTGTGTTGAACTTAAACAAAACAAAGCAAGCTAAAATCACTTTGAACAAAGAATGATAGTTTTGCTGGATTTCACATCATGATATTATGGAATCAGCACTGGGTACTGTAGTGTCTCTTTTTCTTCAAAGTAGTTGCTCATTTCAACATGTGTTACATAGTTGGTTCTCGTAAACTGTTTATAAGCTCTACACATGCATGAGTCTCTACGTGTATATCTATCCTTTCTGTATTAGAGGGAAAAACAAAACAAAGCAAGACAAAACAAAACAATTCCTAGAAAGGCATGAAGCATAAAGTCATATAAAACCACAATACAAGGTGATCTACAATGGTTACCATGGTGTCTCAGCAGAGTATAAAAACATTAATAAAAACAAAGCATTGGAGACATTATAAGACTTCAAAGGCAAGTAATAATCAAACCAGAGTGGGTATCTTAGTGAATCTTGTCATCTTCAATATAGTTGCCTATACTCTTAGACATGATGCTATCAATCATAACAGATTTAAATAAAACCAGTCAATACAAAACAGCAATCTAACAAACCAGATTCAAATAAGATCAGTCATAATAGGACAGTATAAGTTATATAGGGCTTCAGATTAAGTTGATAGGAAATTAAGGATGATTACCATAATATGTCCTCTTATTTTTGGGATAGCTGACCGTGTCCTCAAGTCTAGTGTAAGTAGACAAACTGAAATAGCATGTAATCCATCTAAGCAGAGTGATGAGAATAATGTAGATTTTAAATCTTGTTACCCAATTAACAATATCCTCTGCCTTCCTTTTTTAGATAATTCCTCCCTTTTCACTCCCATAGGGTGCACTGCTTATTTTGGGTCCCACTGCCTCCCTATATAGAGCTTCTCAATGGACCTTATCTCCTGATCTACTCTGCCTGTGTTTCTCTCTGTTAATATTTCAAGGCCCTCTATACTAGAGATTATAGCCAATCTTCTCTGCCTTATTTCTGCTATTCTGTTTTTCTGCCATTGGTTGTTTATTTTTCTGTTCCACTCCACTGTCCGCCCCATTCACTGAGGCCTCTCTGCCATTGTTCCTGAAATGCTCATATTCTTTTTCTCTCTCTCTAAAATGTCCTTTTGTAGGGTTGGATTGGTGGTCACAAATTCTCTCAGTTCCTCTTTGTCATGGAAGCATCTTGCATCTCCATTAATTTCTAGAGAGAGTTTTGCAGGATACATCAATCTGGGTTGGAGGTTGTTCTCCTTCAGGGCTTGAATTACTTCGCTCCAAGCTTTTATTGGATGGTCTGTGTCAAGAAGTCTGCTGTGATTTTGATGGGTTTTCCTTTATAGGTGATCTGTTTCTTTTCTCTGATGGCTTTTAATATTCTGTTCTTATATTGAATTTCTGGGATCTTGATTATTATGTGTCTAGGTGTAGCTCTGTTTTGGTTGTAGGTGGCTGGAGTTCTGTATGCTTCATACATCTGCATATCATTT
>PVJX010037057.1:0-17194 GCA_004027295.1 Dolichotis patagonum | reverse complement strand
TACCCAAGACCACGGCTGCCCGCCCTGCACTGTGGTTTCTTCAGCAGAACAAAGAGCCGAAGCCCCTAGGATGGCAGGAGTATCACAAAGCTGTGTCTGCGAGCCTGGGGCACTTTTAAAAGGACCATAGTCACCACTGCCCATGCAGTGAATGGGAGGCAGTGAGGGCACCCTGGGGAGAGCCGAGTACCCCACGACTGCATGGCCGAGGTGAACACAGCTCCTGCAGGGCTGTCCTGCCGTCTCCCGCACACCAGGGGTGTGAGTCCCCAGCGCGGAGCAGGCTCCGGCCACCACTTCGGGGGGACACATGGCCCTGAGCTGGTCAGCCCGACAGGGGCGCAGATGCCCGGTGTACAGGGAAGCAAGACTCCCCATCCTGTGGCTCTCAGCTGCTAGGCCTGGGCCCCTGGTCTGTCCCTGGGCCCACGTCACATCTTAATCTGAGACGTGAGGGGGCTGGGCATTTAGTTTAGAGGCACAAGTGCCTGCCTGGCAAGCACAAGATTGTGAGTTTGATCCCCAGTACCCCCCCAAATCTGAGACATGAAGTGTCCCACCATTTTGGGTCCTCTGACCGTGAAGGGACTGTGCAAGGACTTGCCCCAGCTGTTTTCTGGAGCAAGAACCCAGTTAGTCACAGGGTCACCTTGGCTGCAGCTGGACCGGCCGTGCCTGATTCTCACACAGAAACTGGCCAGTTACTCCCAAGGTCTCACGTTCCCCGAGTGACTGTGTGTTAAACCCAGCTTTCAAGTCCCTGAATCCTAGAGAAAAATTAAAAAGGCCACAGAGAAACCCTCAGTGCCCCAGCCTGACGGCAGGTAGAGCAGCTGGAACACAGCGACTCCTCCACGGCAGGCACTGTCCTCCCAGGCACAGCCCGGGCCCAGCTGGCAGGGACCCTGGCTCCCCACGCTGCCCGCACCTGCTGAGCTCGGGGAGCATCGCACCTGGCAGCAGCGCGGGAGGACGCCCCGGGCCCCAGGGCAGCCGCAGCTACCCACTGCGCCCTCGCCGCCGGCTCCTCCTGGTCCTCCCGCAGCCTTTCTGGCTCCGAGCTGCTGCCTAAGGAGTTTTAGGGTTTTATCTCTCCAGCCACGCTGCACAGTCCTGAGCGCATGCTTAACCCCGCCCATTCCAAAGGGCGACTGGCTGCGTATCCACGGCGGGCGTTCGCGAACCGTTCCTTTGTGGACACCACTTTCCGAGCCATTTCCTACGCTCCTGCTGATCCCAGGCAACGCGCATCCTCCCGAGCCGGCTCAGCGCCTGTGCGGCAGCCAGCTGGAAACCGGCCGCTCTGCTGATCGTGGACCTGCACTCTGGGCATCTCTCCGGGGGTCCCCGGGGTTGGGCAGGGCGGGCGCCAGCCTGGCTCCCATGATTCCCCAAGCCCCTCCTGAGACCTCGCTGACTACAGAACCCCGAGCCCCGGGAAGGCTTCCTGGGGCTGCACAGGCAGCGCCCCTTCTCATTAAAGGCGGAGCTGAGTCAGCGCCCCCGGGAGGCGCCCTGGTTGTGAGAGCCCAGGAGGGCGGGCTGCTCCTCAGCACCACTCCAGGCCTGCGTGGAGGCGGGAAGCTCTCCCCAGCTTATGGTCTCCCACAAGCAAGGCAGCTGGGCTCCAAGTTACGTCTCCAGGAAACGAATGGGAAATAAGTAATGCAGAAAGGCACAACCAGGTCATTTATTCACCCAACAAACATCTCTAGAGGCCTCCTCTGTGTCTGGCCTGGGAGACGGAGCTGAGCAGAGGGAGACCCAGTTTACAGCTCAGTGGAGAAAGAGAAGGCGTCACTCAAGGACCAGCAAACTGAGGGGAGAGGGGAGACCAAGAAGGGGTGGTCCAGGGCTCCCCCCGCAGGGACAGCGGCCTAGCTCCTGCCCCAGGGCCCTGACAGCCGGTCTGCACCAGGGCCCAGGTGTGGTTCCTGGGGCTCCAGGCAATTCTTGCCCAAGGAAACCCTGCCTAGTGGTGGCCCCTGATGTCCAGCAGACAGACAGGGGCCGGGCAGTGAGACTCAGAAGGCTTCTGGCCGATCCTGGCTGTGCTGAGGCCAGGGCCTATGGTCTGAGAACCCCCAGATCTGACAGTGTGACCTTGGGATGGTGGAAGTCACAGTGGGGTCCTGAGTATTCTGCTCCCCTGCTGGTCCCAGTGACACATGGAGAACTGCGGACTGGAGGAAGGAAGGGGCCCTACTCCCTCTCATTTGACCCCCTATCCCCAGGACAACTGGAGACGGTGGGAAGAGGTCTTACTGGAAGAGGCAAGTCACCGTGTGTGTCCCTCCTCACTCCTCCCTTGTCTCTCTGCTTCCTGGCCACCAGGACGTGGGCAGCTGCCCAGGGCCCTCCACTGTGCTGCCCATGCAAGGACTGATCCTTCTGGAATTGTGAGCCAAGATAAACCTCCCCTC
Organism: Dolichotis patagonum; assembly: GCA_004027295.1. Classification (NCBI taxonomy): domain Eukaryota; kingdom Metazoa; phylum Chordata; class Mammalia; order Rodentia; family Caviidae; genus Dolichotis; species Dolichotis patagonum. The sequence continues at coordinate 14,771 of PVJX010037057.1, read as the reverse complement.
CTTTAACTCGTGGGTGTTGGGAATTTTGGCCCAGTGACACGGAAAGTGACCAAGAGACCTAGGAAGACAACTGCAAAAGGTCTGCTGGCAGAGGTGGAGACCTGAGGCCTCTCCTCAGATTGTTCTCTGGTATGGCTAAAAGCGCTCTCATTAAATAAAAAGCAGCAGAGAGCGTGGGAGTGGTTCCCAGGAGGCGTGGCCTGGAACCCCGGCAGGTGGCAGGTGGAGACCCACCCGCATTCTCAGGGGCCGGCGCACTCTCCAGCTGTTTCAGCAGGAAGCCGTGACAGCCGGCTGCTAATCATGCAAACCCTAACCTCTTTTTCACACATCCACTCTCCCAGCCTCATGGGTTTGGTACAACGAGCATGTATGTGCCAAGTAAGACATGAGCAGAAGACGTCGGGAAGGCTTCCGAGGGAGGCCTGTCCCTCCTGACAAGAGGGAGATGAAAGGAGAGTTCTGGGCCACTGCTCTTCCTCCTCTGCTCCGCCTTGACGTGGAGATGTGATTCCTGGGCCAGCAATAGTCACCTCCCAACTGCTTTGCACAAACATGGGACAGAGAACTCTCCCAGCAGGCAGAGGGCAGGTGTCTGGGTCTCTGGTGTCTTATTGAGCTAACACGATAGTCTTCGGACCACCCAACCTTGGAATTCTTATCCACATTGATAAATATCCCGATCACTAAAATCATGTTGGGTTTTCTATTACTTGCAGGTATAAGCATCCTAATGGATGTGCCTGTTCATAAAGAAAATCTCTATCGCCAAGTTTCAGATGTAGGAAGTACCGTGGAGACCCAGTCAGGGGCCGGAAAGCCTGTCCCCAACCAGCGTGCACCAGGACTCCTAACTGAAGTCGTTAGAAGAGGCTGAGAGGTAACCAGAATTCACCCACCTGGCAGCGCCCTCCAAGAAAAGCATCACAGGACATCAGCTAAAACAGAAGATTTAACTACGGTCCAGACTTCATCATGTGAAGTACAAAATACATGGATTTCAACTGAACACCACTTGCCATACCAAGACGTGAGACTATCTCAAACTGAATGAAGAAAGAAAACCAAAGCACACGAACAACGATGTAGCAAAGATGTCAGAATTATCCAATGAAAATTTCAAAGCAGATATCATAAAAATGCTTCAAAAAGCAATTGCAAATACACTTGAAAAAAATTTTTAAAATAGAAAGTCCCAGCAGATACAATAGAAAGTTCTAGCAATAGAAGATACAAAAAATATTAAAATGGAAATGTAAAGTCTAAATTTAGAACTAATAACTAAAACTGTTTTTTAAAAATCACTGGATGGGCCTAATGGAAAAATAGATGTGATGGGAGAAATATAGGAACTAGACAGCAGGGTAATAATAATTACCCAGTCTGGTTAATGAGAGAAAGATGAATGAAAAAAATTAGTTGAGATTCAGGAATTTGTGAGGTTATAACAAAAGAGCTCACCTGGTTTTAACAAAAAATTTGTATCACTGAAATCCCAGAAAGAGAGGAGAGAATTAAACTAATAAGCATATAAATAGTAATAATCACTGTCCAAATTTAGTATAAGACATGAACCTACAGATTCAAGAGTCTGAACAAATCCAAGAGAATAAGCCCAAATAATCAAAGCCATGGGAGAGGCAAGGTTATAAAAACTAAGGACAGGAAAAGTGTTTGGCTAAGCTTGGTGGCACACACCTATAATGCCAGTACTTGGGAGACTGAATACTCATGATCATGAGTTCCAGGGCAGCCTGGGAAACTTAGCAAGACCCTGACAGTTAAGGAAGACAGAGACAGAGACAGAGAACTCGGTCACAAGCACAAGACCCTAGGGTCAATATCCAGTTCTGAGGAGTAAAGATGATTTTAAAACTGCCGGACAGAAATAAAGCATTGCCTATGGAGTAACCGATCCAAATGACAGTGAAGTTCTCACCCAAAATCATAGAAGCCAGAAAAAAAGTGGGAAAAACGTTCTTTTCACATACCAAAAGAAAAGAACCATCAATCCAGACTATTATAGTCGGCAGAAATAAACCTCAGGGATGAAAGGGAAATCAGGCGTCCTCAGGCAGAGAGGTCGGGACGCTGTGGGGAGCAGATGTGCTCTATGGGCTGCCGAGCGCGACTCTCCGAGCAGGAAGGGAAAGGAGAGGAGGAAGAAAGGACAGGCAGAACCGGGCGACACTGAACCTTCCTTCTCCACATGACAGTGGGAGAGCCAAGCAGGAACTGTTCTTGTCTGAGGCGGGTTTAAAACGGGAGAGGTTAAGGGATGCAGGGGGCCAGACGTCCGTCTCCAGCACAGCGACAGCACCGGGGTCCGCGGCAAGTTGCTAAAGCAACCTCTACAAAATCACATGAGAATAAACACTCCAAGCACTACAGATAAATCAAAACAGAACGTTAAAAATGTTCAGGAGCCCGCTGACAGACAAGAGGAAGGAGGCAGAAATGAACAACAGAATAGAGAACAAAAATTAAACAGAAAGCGAAGGTGCAGCCTCTGCAAACCGAAGACTGCGCTGAACACAAGTGGTCTCAGCACGCCAGGTAGAAGGCAGAGGCAGGACGAGTGGGTGAAAAGCCGCCACCAGCCGCAACTGTGTTCCACGCTACAAGAAACTCACTTCAATATCATGGCACAGGAAGACTGCAAGTAAAAAAATCACCCCAACATTAATCAAAGGTAAATGGGAGCGGCTGCGTAAGTATTAAAGTGAACTTCAAAGCAAAGAAAATGCCAGAGATGGAGGGAGATGTAGACAAATGTGTCGGTCAGCTCTCTCATTGCCGGACACCATGTCTGATGCCCACAGCTTAAAGGAGGAGATCAATTTAGTTCACGGTTGCTGGGCTTCGGTCCATGGTTCCACTCCAAGGCAGACACACCCTGGGTGACGGGCATGACGGAGTGAGGCCCTGCAGCTCAGGGTACCCAGGAAGCAGAGCGGGGACACAGTGCCAGAGGACTGGGGACCCGACATAGACCCCAGGGTCACACTTCATGACCCCACACCCAGAAGAGTGTTTCACTGTTCCCCGAAGCGGCCTGCAAGCCAGTTCAGTTGACATAATGGAAGCTGACCGCCGCAGTAAGGATACGAGGTCAACCCATCAAGAAGACACAGGCTTTCTAAATGTGCATGGCCCCAAACAGGCTGCAAACGGAGCAAATTCTGTGTGACAGGAATGAAGGGGAAAGAGACAAATTCTCAATTAGGGCTGGAGAATTAAAAACCTTTCTCTTGGCCACTCAAAGAAAAACTATAGAAAAGTTAACAGTATATAGAAGAAGGCACAAGTCCACAAATGTAATCGGATTTATGGGACCCACCACTCACTCACGTGGAGTACGTGCTCTCTTCAGGTCCCCCCTTCATCTTCCAGAAGGGAGGCAACCTGCTGAGCACTGACCCCAGCCGGGGAGGGAGAGCCACGTCAGGCCTCTGAGCTACACAGCTATCACACACCGAATCTGTGGGTGTCTTAAAGGCCCTACAGTGGCCGTCACTTGCTACGGAAGAAAATAGAAAACATTACCAGCCACTAACTCAAATCTACACAAAAGTATAAAAATGGCAACCGTATGGAAAATTCTGAAATAAACCTTTTCTCCTTAAACATTTCTTTAGACAGCTGAAAGAAGAAACGGCAATGATGTACCATGGGATTTATAATGTGTGGAAGCAAACAGAAGACCAACAATAGAAAAAGAATGAGGGAGAAATGGAAGCGTACTTCAAGAAGTTCCCGAGTATACATAAAGTGTATGGTTTTATCTAAAGGCAGACTGTGATCCTTTAAACATAGATTGTATTTAAACCCTATGCCAAGCACTAATGAAATTTAATTCAGATAGAAGAAGAAAGAGGAAGAGGAGACAAAAAGCAAATGGCGAGATGGTGGATTTCAAGCCATCAGGTTAATAACCACAGCAAATAGAAACAGTCCACACGCTGTAAGTCAAGAGCAGAGATTGTCAGATTGCGTTAATGCCTTTTACCCCGGTAAGAGTGAAAGGATAGGAAAGACAGAGTATGAGAAAGCTTAAGTGACTGCACTATCAGCACAAAAAGATTTTTGAGAACAGAAAATTATCACTGAAAAAGAGGCTGGCGTCATCACCTCTTGTGTGTGTGCAGATACGTGGGTTAAAAGGAGAGAAAATCAGCCGACGGGCCCAGGGGCCGGGCCTCGAAGCGCTTGAGACAGAAGCTGGTGAGCCCAGAGGAGAGCAAGCGTCCACCCCTGGGTCCCAGGCACCGATTCTCCCCGTGGCGAGCGGAAAGAGCCTGTGCAAAAGCACAAAGGAAACAAGGGATGAAGAAGTGGCCAGGCCGGCTGGAGCTGCCCAGCGCTGGGAAGCGCTCCACCAACAAAGGCGAGGCCACGCTGCCTCCAGCTGCACACTCAGCTTTGCCGAGAGGCCTCTGGGGAGTGGGAACAAAAGCACTCACGTCCTGTGACGGTGACGTCTGATCGCAAAGTCCTGAGACCAGAAATCCGCACCAAACAATTATGAGCAATTCCCAAATACCTGGAAACTGAATAGAAACTCAAAGAAGAAAAACCACGAGGAATATTAGGAAACATCTTGAGTCGAAAGCAAATGAAAGCACAGAATACCGACATTCACAGAGCGCAGCTGAAACAGTGCTCAGAGAGAGCTTTGTGGTGTTAGATGCATATACTAGCAAAGCAAAAAGGTCTCCAATTAATGATTGAATTTCCAATCTACGAATCCTCAAAAAGAACAAAATTAATCCCGAGGGAAGCATAATACAGGAAATTAACATAAAAACGGAACTCATGGCTCACACCTGTGAGCCTAGCACTCTGAGGGGCTGAGCAGGAGGTCACAAGTTCAAGCCCCATCAGGGCAACTTAGCGGCTTAGTGACAATCTGTCTCAAAACAAAAAAAAACAAAAACAAGAGTAAACAACAACAGCAGCAGAAACCAACGGATCAATAAATATGTAAAAAAAAAAAAACAAAGAAAATAAAAACTGCCAATTCTCTGCAAATGTAAGTTCTCTCAGGTCGGAGAGCAGGTCCATTTTGCGTGTGGTGGCCCTGGCAGGCTGTAGGCGCACATGACCTGGCACAAGGGTAAACCAAGTCTGCTGTGGTGAGGGGAGGCACAGGGGCCCGGGGGGTGGCACGGATGCAGCAAGCCGGGTCTGAAGGCCACAGCAGCGTCCCGGGGCGAGGCCCCATCCAGCGAGACAACTCGAGGGATACACAGGGATGGCCTCCCGCCTTGCACTGGCTAAGGACAGGAGGCCCAGGGCCTCTGCAGTCAGGAGGAGGAGGACTGGAGGAGTGAACGGTCTCCCTGCATTCTCGGGGAGATGGTTACCGCGCCCTTGCCTTGAATGGGTGAGCATAGGACGTAAGGACAACCCGAGGGCATTGGCAGGGCTCAGTGCTTGTCCCCCTTCTGCCTCCAGGGGCTGCGTGGCTCCAGCACCCGCAGGGGCGCCAGTGGGTGCTGCTCACAATCCACCTGCCTGTGGACCAGCAGGGTCCTGGGGACCCGAGGACCTGTGCAGTGGCCCCAGGACCTGTGATGCTCTGGGTCTCGCTGGTCCTTAGGACGCTATGCCACGTGGAAAGGGGGTGCAGAGCGCCAGGCAACCTCAGGATCCTGGCTGCTGCGGGAGGTGTGGTCCTCGGCCTGCTCGGCCCTGAGACTGGCTTCCCACAGGGTCAGATGGCCTGGAGCGCCCTCCATCCGAGGAGACAAGGCAAGCTGAGCTGAGGGCAGACTTGCCACCTTGGCCCCCTGTTCCCCCTGCGTGGGACCGAGCCCACACAGCAGGGCCGAGAACATGCCACCTCCCTCCTTGCATATAAAACAGGTGCTTTTCCAAAAGTAAAAAGCAACAAGAAGGCGGGTCTCAGCATTGAAAGCAATCTGTGCCAGTGGCTGACACTGCCTGAGAGACCCAGCTAGGCGCGACACAAGTCGCTGGTGCTGAGGTGCTGGGACGCATCCGAGGATGGCTAAGAGCCTGGGGCAGAGCGTCGGATGCTCCAGGAAACCTCCAGTCCCTGGGGACCCCAGGCAGCACTGCAGCACCCAGCAGGTCCTCAGGATGAGGGGGCCGAGTGCTTGTGGGACCCTGGAGCGCGAGAGGTGGGGACCACGTGGGAGAGAACCGCACAGGGCACACTTACCAGAGACAGAGCTCTAAGGGGAAGATCAGAGGGGCTGGGAACTTGGGTGCTGCCATCCAGCCAGACACTGACTTACAAACCCCCGGAGAGGAGACGAGAGGAGATCGGGGCCCTCGTGCTCTGAGCAGAGCCGCACACGGGGAAGGCTTGGCCACAGTCAGGGACGCACAGGCAGGTGGGGGGTCACATCCCCTGCCTGCACTGTTACGGTTTGGACCCAGATGTCCCCCAAGAGCCTGATGCAAGCACAGGCAGGGTTTGGGGGAGGTGGTTGGATTGGGGGGACTCACAGCTGACTTATTAGGAGGTCGGGCCCGGTCAGAAGAGGCGTCACTGTGGCCTGCTCCTCCTGTCTGTTTCCTGTTCCCCATGCTGTGAGCAGCTCTCCTCTGCCTGCTGCTCTGCCTTGGAGCCACCGGCTGTGGGCCAAATCCTCGATAAGCTGTGAGCCACAGTTGACCTCTCCTCCCTTTGGTTGTAGGCACCAGGCATTGTGTCTCGGCAGCAGCACAGGACTAAGACAGCACCAGCAGCCGGACGGACCCCAGTGGACCCCAGATCCTGAGCGTGAGCCCTGCCGAGGCAAAGGGTGAGCTCAGCCTCGGCCTGAGGTGGGACACAGAGGCGCGCAAGCTCCCGCCCCGCCAGCAGCTGAGAGGGGGCCGGGCTGACACAGAAGCTGCTCCTTTCTGTGGGAGTGCGTTTGTCCGAGTCCCCCGCCCTGCTCGAGAGAAGAGAACACACGTACGGATGCACCGTGGGGAGAAATGCATGGGTCTCCAAAGTGTGCTGAGGTCCAGCTGTTCTCCCCATGCTGTACGCCGGGGGCCAAGGCCGGCGGAATGCCCAGAGCCCAAGGGACGGGAGGGGTGAGTGGGGCCCAGGGTCTGGGGTCCGAGATGCTCAGAGCCAGGATTGGGGCCAGCCTGCTGCGGGGGCTGCAGCAAAGCGCAAACCCCTGTGCTCCAAGCACTGCCCATGGCTTGGGCCACCTTGCCCGGCCTCCCATTGGACTGGGGGGCCACCAGTCTGAGGCAGCCTCCTCAGACATCGGAGTTTCCAGTGCGCTGTGGGGCAGCTCCTAGGAAGGGGACCTGTCCAGCCCGCATTCCAGCAGGGAGAAGATGCTGCCTAGAAGCCTGTCCTCAGAGACCCCAGCCCTCACCCTCTTGCACACGGCTGACCCCAGGAGAGGTCACCTCCCCTTACTCACCTGCCACTGAGCCAGCTTCCAAATTCCAGAGCCACAGTGAGACTCTTCTATTAAAATAATTTTGATTTTTCTTTTAGTTTTCTTGTGATTATGTGATTATTCAATGACTCAAGTAGAAATTGCTTGTATTATAATTCCCAGATAATGTTCTCTAACTGCAGAGTATTTAAATAACTCGTATATGTGAGCTGCTGGCTTTTTATCCTGCTTATAAGTGGTGTAGTTACAGTATCTTTGTCAACCCTAATAAATTCACTGAAAAACCCAGAAACACAGCCAGAAAGTTGTCTTCTAAAATAAACTTTATTTTGGTTTTATTGCTGTTATGTAAGTTATTATACAATATCTCAAATGGAAAGTTAGGGTAATGATCTTTAGGAAGGGTTTTATGGGTGTTTATTATAGAAATGTGTTACTTTTATTGACTAAATTATCACATCTGATTGACTTCTAAATAATGCAAGTTGAGTGTTTTTGTGGTTGAGGCTTAGTGAGTCACTGTGGGTCCACTGTCTACCAGCCCTCTGCTCGCTTGCCCAGCGCTGAGTCCCCCTGGTGCAGGCAGTGACCATGCAAGGCCCCCTGGACATGGCAGAGCTCGGCCTGGAGGTGGGGACTTGCAGGAAGGCTCCTCTGGAATGATGGGTATGGCCCTCTCTGGTTTGCAAGTTTCGCTGACAAGTTTGCCCCTGTGCAATGCCAGGGCACTGTGCTCTTCTGCAAAGTCAGGGACAGACGGACAGACAGGCTCACCCTGGCAACCAGACAGCACGCTGACACTTGGTGAGAAATGGTCCTGGAAATGTCTGTCCTTTCCACCTGCCCATCACCTCCTCACCCTGGCCTTGAACTTGGAGAAAATAGAGATGAGGGCAAGCGACCCCGCTGTGCCAAGCTCCCAGCACCTCTGAATTGTGCTGAGACTCAAGTTCAGGGCCCCACGCACCCATCCTGAGGTCCCACAGCCCTGACCCGTCTGTCTCTCCACCCCATCCACCCATCTGGGCCCTTCCCGGGCTGTAGGGCTCCACAGACCTGTGGCTGCCCCGCCTCACATGCAGACTCCAATCCATCCTCAGTGGCCTCAGCCATGGCCCTCAGTGGCCACACAGCTGACCCTGGCCGAGTTATGGGCGCAGAGTGCTCAGTTCTGCACCTGCCTCATTTCCCGCCAGCACAGCTCTCCAAGCTGCCAGGTCTCCGGGGAGAGAGCTTTTCTCCTTCCCTGCTCATCAAGAGTTGGCTCGCCTGAGGGGTGCACAGCAAATCCGGGGGGATGTCCCCGAGGCCTCAGACCTGGCACACTGCAAAGTGAGTCTCCACACCTGCCCCCCCACACCTCCTGAGAGCCCCCTCAGACCCAGGGGCTCCCCAAGGACCCAGACTTTGTCGTCCCGTCTGGGTGCTGACCTGCCCTGTCTGCCCATGGCCAGGTGCCCTCACTGAGTCATGAGTGCCTAAAGAGGCCGGGGCTGTGCAAGGAGCAAGGGCCGCTCTGGCAGGAGGCTGGGAAGCAGTCTGCCCACTGCACCCTGTGTTGGGCACCAGAAGCTGCTGGCCCCCAGAGGACCAGGTTGTCCCCTGGCTTGGACTTTCCAGGAAGGACCAGAGACCTGAAGACTCAGTCACGAGCCTTTGGCTCCTGTCCCCAGCTGGCCCCGAGGGCAGCTGGCATCCACGTCACCACGTCAGGTTAGCCATCTGGTCCGGGAACCTCTGCCCACAGCCCTGTGCTCTGCAAACCCATTTCATGTGTTTCACCTGGGCTTGGTTTGGTAATGCCTTCGAAATGCTCAGAGGGAAATTTTGAGCGTCTGCCCCTGAGAAGGAGGGTCCCAGGGTGGGGACTGGCGTCACCCAGCCGGTGTGTGCAAGTCTGAGGTACAAGGTCATCCCGTCCAGGAGGAGGATTTGGCAGTGAAATGTCCTCGAGGTTGGGTGGCAGAAGAGAGAGCCCAGGGGTCACGGGAGGGAGGGACGGGCTCCTGTGAACGAAGACTGTGACTGCTACATGCCATCCCCAAGGGAGCCCTGGAGAAGTTCTGGGAAGTTAGAACACTGTTTTGGGGTTGTTGGAGCCCAGTAGTAAACATCAACATGAGAGCGCAGCTCAGTCGGGACACCAGGGACTTCTCTGTTGTCACAGCGGCCACGCTTGGGTAGACCCTACGTAACTCACCAGCACTCACAGGCTATCAGGATCGGGGTCACAGGTGTCCCCAGGAGGTTCGCTGTGTTGAAGGTTTTGGGAAGTGACTGGCTCAGAAGGGCTGCAGGTCCCTCAGTGGATGAACCCGCCATGAGATCATAACCCCAGGCCGTGATCAGAGCGGATGGAGACAGGAGGTGGGCTCTGGAGACACGGGGGTGTGAACCGGGGACCACGTCCAGTCCCCAGCCCCATCCTCTCTGGCTGCTTCCCCTTCTGTCTCCTTCCTGGCCATCATGAGGTGAGCAGCTCTGCTCCCCACACCCTTCGCCCCATTTCTGCCTTGCCGTGGGCCGCAGCTATGGGACCAGCCCGCCATGCACTGACACCCCTGAAGCCATGCGTCCCCAGGAACCTTCCCACCTCAGAGCTGATTTTCCCCTCTTGGTCACAGTGCTGAAACTCTCACTAGCACTGTCCCCCACACCCGGGATCCTGTGGTTGGAGCTGGCGCTGCTCCCCAGGTACAGGCGGACCCATCCTTGCCTTGGCCTGGCCATGGGGGGTTGCTCAGCTGTTCGATCCTTTTGGGATCCAAATCGAAATTTCCAGCACAGTGATTGAGTTTCAAAACACAAAACCAGGCATTATGTTATCTTTTCCAAAATACGTGTCAATATTTTTCCTTGTGGCCGAGATAAAACAACAGGAACCGGCATTCCTGCCTGTCTGAACCAACATGCAAACGGATGAAACACAGGAAAGAGACACTGGAGACCAGGAAACAGGACAGCGTGCCCAAGAAACCAAAGACCGCCGAGCACCGCCAGCGCTCTCGGCCCCCAGACAGCTGAGAAGGCGGAGTCCGAGTGGGCCAGCTGGGTTCACAGCACAGAGGCCCAGGGAGGGGACAGCGAGGCTGCGGTCACCGCCAGGTTGCACACGGGGTCCTGATGGGGGTTGCCGGGCCTCGTGAGGGCCTCGGATCTTCACGGACACAAAACACTTAGCAAGGTGAGCGTCACAGGTCTGCACTGCACTTAGAGCCACAGCAGGCCGAGAAGCAAAGCATGAGCCACCCTGAGGAGCAGCTCCAGATGACACTGGCCACAGCGTGACCGGAGTGAGGGGCCATGTGGACTGGGACACAGAGGCGGTCGCCATTGTACCCCAGGGTCCCAGGGGCCAGGTAAGACAGCACAGGTCCGGGAGCAGGACGCAGATTGGGCTGCAGAGATGAAAATCAGGGTCTGAGATGAGAACCCCAGTGTGCCAGAGTCAGGGAAGAGTGACAGGGACGCAGAGGTGACCCCTGGAGATGCTGCCAGAAACAGAATCGAACGTGGAGGCCTAAGGAAGACCGAAGAGTGCGGAAAGAGAGGCCTCTGGGTCCCGTGCTCCCGTGGGTGAGGACCGGGCACGCGGGCAGGAGGAGGCGCACGGTGGCCACAAGGGGCCGCGAGCAGAGCTTGGGGGCAGCAGGTGGGGAAGGCCGCCGGGCACAGACACTTTCCAGATCAGACAGTTTTAGAAAACGCAGCTCACTGTGTGCTAAATATAGCTCAAGAAAGCCGTTATATAGAGAGAAAAATTATAATTTTTGGACGTCTACTCAGCAAAATCTCAACAATGGTCATGTCTAGACAGACTGATGATTTGTTTCACATTCTTCGGGAGCCCGTAGGCTTTCTTTGCTGGTTTAGTCGTTACCCGTCGCTGGGGAATAAACCACCCCAAGCAGAAGCCTAAGCAGCCTGGCTGTGTCAGCTCAGTGTCTGAGGGGCTCTCCACGGGGCAGTCCGCTCTCTGCTCACTTGTGCAGGCCACGTGCAGACCCTTCCCTGGTCCCTGCGGCAGGTCACGCGCGGCTCCATCCAGCCCAGGGGGCAGCGATCCTGATTTCCTGTGTGACTTCCATCCGGCCCACCCAGCAGCCTCCTTCCCCGGACTCCAGTCAGCCTATGAGCAGCCGAAGTACACCTGCGAGTCTTCTCGGCCCTGCAGGGCCCGCAGAGCTTTACCTGTGCTCCGGGAAGGGAGCTGCCCGGGCAGGGGCAGCGGGGGACAGTACCACGGCCATTTTAGGACTCTGCCTACCATCAATTGGTACGAGAATTAAATATCCGTGCTCGTTCAGAACAGAACTGGCTGAAGCCCCCCAGGCAGAGCCTCGAGGCCGCTGTGGTAGGGAGCCCAGCGGAGCTGCTGTGGACACGGGGCGGGGGGGGCTATCACTGTGCTGCTGGTCTGGTGTGTCCCGTCTCTCTCAGGGCGTCTCTCCCAGGGCTGGGCCATGTGAGCCATGGCCTCCACCGGTCCCATCCCACCTACCCGGGCCCAGCACCTCCCGGCCTGGCACAGTGTATGGGACTCACACGCAGCACCCTCGGTGCTTTGCCAGGCATCATGCCGCAGGAGAGCTGGTGTGCCACCGCACACAGCAGCAGGGGCTCCACGCACCAGGGAGGGGACGTCACGTCCTGTATCCCAGGAGACCCCACTCGGTGTCACTCACCAGAGTCCCAGAGCACCTGGGAGGGGTCTTCAGTTGCACTGCCCGGTGACACTGCCGCTCAGGAGAGAGGGGCTCTTACTCATGCCAATGCCCTCCTGCTGCCCTGGGTCTCCCTGGCACATGCCCAGGCATAGGCACTGAGTGCTTCTGGGACACTGGCCCTGTGGTCCATCCTCTCTGCTGCCCCCACGCTGAAGGTCTCTGCAATTTACCATCTGTTCTCACGAGTAAGAAAAGACCTCGGTGGGGGAGGCCGGCTCTGTGGGGGGTAGCCAAGCCATAGCCCTTTCCCAGGGACCCCAACCCCAGTAGGTAGGGTACAGGCAGGAATCTGGCCATGAGGTCCGAAACCCAGAGTCCTGGTATACTCGGAATCCCACCTGCTGGCCCCAAAACAAGGACCTGGACCTACCAGAGCCCAAACAGGCACCAAGGCCACCTCTGTGCTGGAGGCACAGGGCGGTCCCCAGGACACCTCACCGGGACTTAGGGAAACTCCCAGGACACCCCACTGGGTCTCGGGAGACCTCCAGGACACCATACAGGGGCGCTGGGAGACCCCCAGGACACATCCAGGCTGGAGGTCCAGGAAAGGACTGAGGCCACCCCAGCTCTCTCACCCCACTTGGTCAGGGGTCTCTCACCCCCAGAGGTCAGGGTCGCCTCTGCCCTGTTTGGGTGTCCAGGCTGCCTGCTCCCTCGTTCAGCCTGTCCTTGTGGGATGGATAACAGAACCCGAAGATGGTGGAAAAGGCAACAAACCAAAGGAGAAGCAGGGCACTGGGGGCAGTGTCAGGTGCACTGCTGCCCCACTTTGATGCCGTCACCTGGCCCCTCTGGCCGCCTCTCCAGGGCCAGGTTCTCAGATCCACGGCTGTGTCCTCCCCTCCGGCAGCGTCTGGGGCTGTTTCAGGGCTCGTTTCTCCCTGCCGCCATCTCCAGGTTCCCTCCCCTCAACCTCACCGCGCAGAACCATGGGGCGAGGCCATGTCGGTTTGCTTTGGGAGACCAAACGTTTTCTTTCCTTGTTCAACATTTTTCAGATTTCTGGGGATCGTGTGCTGCCTCTCAATGCAGGCTGGGCCCTGGCCAAAAGAAACACTGGCAGTCTGCAGGGGCCGAGGGTGGGGTGGGGCGGGCAAGTAGGGGGTAAAATTGTGTTAAATTTAGCTTTTCCTGCACAGATTTATCTTCATCCATCACAGCCAAGTGGGGCTGCTGAGCCCCCAGCCCAGCCTGCGCCAGGGCTCAGGCAGGTGGGGCGGGGGGGGGGCTGCTGAAGGCGGAAGACCCCAAGTAGGGGGACCTCACAATGCCCAGAGCTGGTGGCCACACCCTGGATGAAGGGCCAGGTGCCTTGGGGGTGGGGACCCAGCCAGTGGATGAAACCCGCAGGGCCGCAGCCGGACAGCCCTGACCCAGCAGCGCACGCCGCCCTCCCCCTCCCGGAGCGGGGATCCCCCCACCCCGTCTCTATCCCTCCACTTCTCACGGCCTGTTGATTTGCTGTCTGATGACACTGCAAGAGCAATTCAATTTTCAGTTTGCAGAGTGAATTTTGCCCTCTGCTATATGCCATATGCTGTCTGCATCCAATGCAAACGTCAGAACATGAGGCTCGTGCGCAGAAACAGGGCAACTCTGCACTCCGAGACTCCCAGGTCCTGTGCGGTTATCTTGCCGTTACCAGGGCAGTGCAGCCACGGCGCAGAACCAGGTTCATTACTTTAGTCACTTCTGTGCCGCTCGGCCACCATGTTCCTCTCCTCTGCTTCAGAGGCTGCAGGCGGGAAAGGGCAGCTCACTGGGCCCTCTGTCATCACTGAAGGTCACCAGGGGGATGAGGACAAGGGTGAGATGGGCCCTTGGTCTTCAGCGCTTCTCACAGTGACGCAGGCCGCACACAGGACCGCCAAGGTCTCACCTAAGGCGCTCCCTGCAGCCGCCCTCCCTCCGTGGGCTTTGTGGAGGGAGCCCTTGTGCCCCACATGAGACGTGGGGTCCCCGCACCCACAGGCTGGCTCACCAGCACCGCCCTGGGAGGGGCAGCGGGGACAACAGGGCCCCCAGGGCCCCACTCTCTTCCTGTTGTCGCCTTCCAAACCGCAGCTTGCAGGACAGTGGATTCAGATTCTGGGCCGAGCAGCAGCAGGCCCAGCGCGGGGCCGGGAGTCGGCCGAGTCCCCCTGTGGATGTCCTCAGGGACAGAGCTGAGCTGGCCCAGGGTGGGGTCTCGAGACCCAGTGCCCCGTGGCCCCGCTCGGCTCTCCCCACTGCGGGTCCTGTCAGCATCTGTGAAGCAGCTCCAAAAACGCCCAGCTGCCCACAGCCGCTGACGGGCCCAAGCATGGAGGGGCAGGCAGGGCAGCGCGGGACCCCATGGGCCACCTCGATGGGGATAAACTGGAGGCTGGGGTGGGGGACGGAGGGAGGGAAGAGGAGAAGGGGCCTCCCTGGATCGGCGATGCATGGACTCGTTCAGCTCTGACCCAGCGAGACAGGCGTGACCTGGAGCCTGGCCTTGAAGCTGACCTGTCCAGGAGGCCCTGGCAGCTGGTGCTGCAGGGCCCCTGGGTGACTGTCACTCAGGTGCGGGTCCCACGCTCTTGGCCAGGTGACTTGATGCTTGGAGTTCACTGTATTTTACGACCGGGAAGCTGGAACAAGATGCGCAGAATACAGTGGTCTCTCGGCTCGTGGACACTTT
>PVJX010037056.1:0-17202 GCA_004027295.1 Dolichotis patagonum | reverse complement strand
AGTTGTGTCCATTTATTTATAAATATCTCAATGTGATCATTCTTTATAGCTGAGTAGTACTCCATTGTATAAAAATGCCACAACTTTTTTATCCATTCCTCAGTTGATGAGCACTTAGGTTGTTTCCAAGATCTGGCTATTACAAATTGTGCTGCTATAAACATGGGTGCACATATATCACTGTGGTATGATGTTTTCAATTCTTCTGGGAATATTCCTAGAAGTGGAATAGCTGGGTCAAATGGGACTTCCAAATCCAGCTGGTTTTCTTTATATTTTTCATAGAACATTTCTCTCCTTCTTTTGTGGTCCTCCATTCTTCCATCTGTGTTTTCTTGAGAGGTGCTTAGCATTTCTTTTATTAATCTACTTATATCTTGCTTTACTGGAATTAATATTTCAGTTTTGAGCTCATCTACAAGGTTTCGAAGATATCTCTTTATGTCTGCTGATGCCGTGTTTGATGTAGCATGTTTGCTGCCCTCAATCTCTTTTGTATTTACCTCTCCTGGATCAATATTCTCAGGGGTGGGGGCTGGGGTTTTTTTCTTATTTCTTTCTCTTGTCATGTTTTTGGTTCCTTCCATACAAGTGTATAGTGGAGTTCCCAGCCCCTTTCCCTGTTGGTTACAGCTCCTCTGAAGCATGCTGGCTAAGGGTTTCTGACCTCTCCAGTCCTCTGTCAGTCACTGAGGTGCAGGCAGGGACAGTGCATCCTGGCCCCTCCACTCCGGGCCAGCCAACCTTTGCAGGCCTTCACTGCGTCAGTGCGTGCTGTGCATAGGGAATCGGTTTGGGATGACTTACTGGGTCCTGGCCAGGGGTGTGACCCAGGTCAAGCAGATCCCAACAATCTGCTCGAGGAGCAGAGCAACCAACTGAAGTCACTGCCATTCCCAGTTCAGCCCGTACTGTCCAACTCCAACATGTGGTCCAGTTGGTCACCCCTTTCCCATGGGAGGGTCTTATTCCCAGCACTCAACTGCGGGTTAATGCCGGTCCCTCTCTGGCTCCGTTCTCCATTGGGCTCCTTCACTTCTGACTTCAGCGCATCAGCGCAGCTGTGGCACAAGTTCATGGCAGCTCCGTGCGAGTCACACACATGGGGTGGCTCAGCTCCATGTGCTGGGCCGCTCAAGACAGTCACATCGGCGCGAATTTGAGTGCTCAGACCGGACTTGAGTACAAGAATTCAGGCGGCTCCGTGAGAGCACCATAACCACTGATCTTAGCTTCTCTAATGGTAGCCCCAGGACTTCATATTTGAGCTCTTTTCCCTTCAGTTTCTTCCTGGGTTGAGAGAATCCATCTCCCTCTGTCCGGGTTTCTCCAGGATGTTTTATTCTGGCATCTGAGCTGTCTCTCTCAGAGAGGCTCCTTGTCCTGCTACTTATCGGTCCACCATCTTTAGCTCCTCTCTTAGAGTTGTTTTACAGGTGTCAGTGTAAAAGTACTTTGGGAAATGCATACCCTAAACAAGTGTAAGCGATTATTATAGTTCTTATTATTAACTTGTGTGTTTTCTACCAGGAAGTGCAAGGAAGTTCAGAACTCAACGTCATAAGGATTTGAGGCTCCCTGTATGGACAGAGAAGTGGATTTGTTATGAAAGATATATAACCTGTCTAGGAAAGTACTCTATTAGCTGGGGCATTTTCAACTGCTAATAACAAGAACTCTGAGTAAACTACCATAAAAACTAAGGGTGTGTGTGTGTGTGTGTGTGTGCTTTGTACTGGGGATTGAGTCCTGGGTGACTGCTAGGTAAGGATTGCACACTGACCTACATCCCCAGGCTGCTGATTATTTTTTATAAACAAACCGAAAGCCTACCCCAGTGCCCCCATTTGCCAGCAAACATTCTTTCACATATCACTGAGCAAAACTGTCCTATACACTCCTGCCTGAACAAGTATTTACAGAGGAACAAAGACGACTATGGTCACCTTCGAGGGTGCACAGCAACGTGGAGAAGACAGGCTCTCTTACGAAGGCACAGTCGTGTTGAGAAGGATGGGAGGGAGGGATGGCTGTTCACAAGTAACAACCAGTATCTCCTCCGTTGATTCCAGCCTCTCCAAGTCTCGATTCTCAGACAGAAATGAACACACCCATCTCTTCTCTTCCCGACTCTGCACTTCCATTTCATTTCAACCCGGTTTGAGTTTAAAGCATTAAATTTCATTTCACATTCACAGCCTTAAAGATCCTTCTTTTGCTGCCATGGGTCTCTCACTTTCTCTTTACTTTGGATTTGGCCTGTACTAATCAGCGCCAGAATGCTGAAGGGCTGATTAACATTTTCCTTTCTGGGCTTTCCCAAGTGAGACCGAGAGAAGGACTCTAGGATGGAAAGGCTCTTCAAGCAGATTTAATTAAAAGAAGATGCAAGTTCCTTGGAGCCTCTTTTCCAAATCATATCCCCATTGACAAGTATTTACAGTTTCCCACTATTATTACCTTCCCAACAGACATAGCCTCTAATAAACTGTATCTCTCCTGTAACACAGAGTGAGAAGACACTGATTCCAAATGGGCAGTGGGGAAATCACAGAGGATACAAAGGTTTCTAGTTTTGGTTGGGTGGTCTATGAATCACAGTGATTGGTCCACTCCAGGACAGCAAACCTGCCAGTGCAGATGAACCCCAAGGTTAATTATATAAGAACAAGTAATCACCATTCAGAAGTAATTATCAGGTTGTACACCACAGATGCTGAGTCTCAACTCAAGAATATTTTTAGCCTTGGAGGCCACTGGCTTTTCCTGTCTTTCTCCCACTCTGTTTACCCTGAAATTAACATTAATCAACATGTGGCTCCCAAGACAGTGTGCCTCTACCATGTAATTATAACAGGTTTCCTAATATGTGCACATATATTTGACCTTAACTTCCCAGCTTCTATCTCTGAGTCTAGTTCATTTAATTCACAACAGAAGCTCAGGCAAACACATTTAGGCTTTGCATTATGAAGGAATGAGACAGCCCCAAAGCAATGATATTTCAGTGATTGCCTCTTAGAACCCACCAAAATAGTCATAAACAGAGACAGAGAAGCTTGCAGATAGCTAGTCATTCTTCAAATGTTTTTAAAACCACACTAAAACCTCAAGCTAGATGTCATTCGTTGGCTTCAGATGCAAATTCTTGTGACTGTGTTCTGAGACTGTTAGGAGTCTCAGAATGCTAGTAAGAAACATTTTCTTCACTATCTCATCAAGAGAGGAAAATGGGGACTTTAAGTGGCTGTCACTTTTTATACCAAAACACAAATCCACCCATGGCATTGGCCACACAGGTACACAAAGTTTAAGTGATTAACAGTGGATCTGTTTATTTGAGATAAAAAATTGGAACTCTGGAGCTTGTTTGCAAGGTTTAGCGCTATGAATTATTGCTGAGCCTCTGGGTTCCTTTTTGGGCTTCTGGAAATAACCGGTAAATCTGTAAAATGATCCCTTGTTTTCAAAACACTTTCCACATTTATTATTTCATGCAGGCTTAAAAGCCTTTGAGAAAGATATAGCAGATTCTCTCTCTCTCTCTCTCTCTCTCTCTCTCTCTCCCTGCTTCTCTCTCTCTCTCTCTCTCTCTCTCAATTGAATGGAGACTCAAAAAGCTGAAGGGACTTACAGAAACCAACATGTAGTATCTATCATTTTGCCCCTGGGCAGTCCTATTAACACATGTCTTCCCATATTAGTCATTAAAGGAAGGGCCCTTCTTGACTCTCAAAAGCAAAAGTCCTGGCCCGAATGGTAAAGAGCACGATCACCCTAACTGTAGGTCAAGTGAAGAAGCCAAGTTTCTTACTGCTGACCCCTGACTGTTATGGCCATACATCTAACATGGTCACTGAACATCCAACAGTCAGTCAGCAAAATGGAGCCATTCTCCTGCAGCTTACCCATGGTTATCATAAAGGGAAAAACAAGCAAAACTCACCTGAGGCCAAGGAAACTCTTCCTGGGCACAGTGATAGTTCAGAGGTGACTCTTTCACCTGACACATTGTGACTCAGTGCTGTCAAAATGACTCAGATGTGCCCAAGACACCAAATGTCAAATGCTACTTAAGAATACCCATCGCACATCACATCTGGCTGAATTAATTTACCCCAAATGGCTGCACAATCCCTCCACTTCCTCCACCCTTAGCCACTTAGACATTTCAGTCCTAAGTATATCACCTGTTCACATCCACCTTGTCCTACCCTAAACTGTGGAAATCAAAATTGGTGTTCTGGGTCTGAGGAGACTGACATGTTTGTATACATACTGGATCAAAAATAAGAGAAAAATGCATGTCTATCACAGAGTCTAAAAATCGAAGCATTAGTTTAGGGAAATGAAAACCCCATGTTTTATTTAAGATTAAAAAGGCACAGAAAAGAAAAACAAAAAGTGATACAAGCAACAAGAAACCAAATACAATCACAGTAGAGGTTTACAAAACAAAATGATAGGAATTTGACAATGGTTGTAATATTGCATATTGTTACCTTCAGGAGGGTTGCTTAGATTACCAGATACAGACATGTAAAATTGATCTAATCATATGATATTAACTGTTCTTTTCCAATAACTAATACAATTAGTAGTATAGTCAGTTTAGCTATCATATATACATACAAGTTTATGTCTTTGTCCTTTTCCTTCTTTCCTCCTTTCCCTTATTCCAATTACTTTTCCTCTTTGAACAGTTTCTTACCCTTACACAATATTCATTGTAGATTTTGGAACATGTATAATTTTTCAGTTTCTTATACTAGGTAGATAATATGGTATTTACACATGTGAGTTTGATTTATGTCACTTATGTCACAGTATGTCACATGTGAGTTTGATTTATGTCACTTATGGTCTCAAGTCACGTTCATTTACTTATAAAAGCTTTGATGCAGTCTTTCTTTATAGCTGAGTAGTGCTCCATTGTATAAAAATACCACATCTTTTTATCCATTCCTTGATTGATGGGTATTTGGGCTGTTTCCAAGATCAGGCTATTACAAATTGTGCTGCTATAAACATGGGTGCACATATATCACTGTGGTATGACACTGAAAAATCATATTTTAAGAGCCTTATTTTACTGTATAACTTTACCCATGCTTGGAGAGACGGGCTCCACTTTTTACTTTTTTTTTCCTATTGCAAGAGATATAAATCAATAAATGCAAATGTTTTAGAATAATCTGAAACATTTAAAACTTAGTTTTAAAGACTCAATTTTATAAACTTGCTATCCTTTATTTTTCTGCACTCATCCACCTAATCTTGAATGCTTTTCTCTCCATGAAGAGTGGTCTTAGAATAATTCACCAACATGGACCTTATCCTGCTCCTAATGGTGTATTTCTTCTTAGCCTTCATTTGTGCATCTTTTTATCATTTTCATGCTGAGTATGTGTTTGTGAATAAGAAATTGAGTTGTTTATGAGTTGAGGCATTATTTCCATTTTGAAAACTGCCGTAACTTTTCTTCCTAACAATCACCTCAGCTCCACAGAGAGGAAGCTTTGCAGGGTGAGAAGTGTTCAGCCTCACACACCCAGCTCTGCTTTTGCTCATCAGCTCTGCTCTTCCCACCAAACCCACCCTGTCCTAGAGAGTCCAGCCATCTGTGGGAAGCTTCCCAGGCATTGCCTAGCAACCCCCTCCCTGTGACCTGGCAACACTCAAGACCGAGGCAAACAAGCCTCAGCTTGTCTTGTGCTCCACTAAACACAGTGCTAAAGGTGCAGGCTCTACTGTCATTGCACAGCCTCGAGGGGGAGTTTGCTAGGTGTCACCAGAGTCTGTTGGTGTCCGATTAGCTCCAAGGTGAGAAGACCTGTGTTTACATCTCTCGTTGTGCCATTCCTAGCTATGGTGACCAGGGTTGGCTTCCAGTTATCTCTGAGGCTGGGTCTCTCATGAGAGAAAGGCAGACAGTGTCTACTGCTACTTCTCCCGGAAGCCCACATTCACTCTACACTCATGCCAGGCACGCTCCTGCAGGTGATTTGTACAATGTGTCCAATCCTCCCCACCACTTCAAAGGCAGAGGGTCGTTATCCCCACTTGATACATGAAGAGACTTGAAGCCACTCCTAGGACCACAAGGCAAAGAGTTGCCACTTGGGTGTGACACTCTGTCTCTCAGGCTCCATCCACGTGAACATACTGCCTCCTCCCAGAGCACTGTTGAGAGAATCAATAAAAGAACCCGGGGACAGAGCTTTAAGAAGTGCCTTCTAGGTCCAGGCTTCTTTGGCAATCCTCTTCTTTTCTCTCCCCCACATCCCGTTCTCCTGCTGTCTCACAGTGAAGACCAAGGCAGGGACATTACCCTCATTGCCTTGGTGCAATGCCACTGTCAGGCACTCTGCAAAGGCAGTGGAACAAAATGAAGCCAGAACACTCTGTGCCAGAAATTCTTTGAGAATAATTATCTCCCAGGTCAGCCAGAGATGCCACGCAAACCACTCCAGCATCAGTGTCACTGATTCCTAAGGTTCTGGCTCCCCGGCCTTTGTTCTGTATGAGCCAAGCAAACATGCCCTTGCCCAATTACTTTCCCTCTTCTCTACCATGTCCCTTATTATCTCAATTACCATCCCCAAAGAGGCCCCACAAATGAAGAAGAGATTGGAACCACAGTGGCCAACATCATACTTAATAATAACAATTATATAATTATATATCTCTGCCATAATAATATGTAATTACCCAATAATTACTATTAAACAGTGCAGTGGTGACCACTGAGGTTCCAAAGCCCTTTAATTATTGTTATCACTGATAATAAGCAGAGATCTTCTCTAACACGATTCCTGTGTATGACAGACAATTCTTTTCTTCTGAGCTCCTCAACTATCTACTTATCTATTTACGTCTTCACTCTGGAGCCAAGGTCTCACAGGAAGATGGAGGCCTTAGGACTCTGTCCATCTCCTGAGGCCCCATGCATGTTACGTGCAAACCATCTCAGCAGTTACTTTCTCCCTCACTTCCAAAACAAGGCAGTATCTGCAGAAGCTCCCTGCCTGTAGTGACTGACAGGGAAACTCACATCAAAATAGCCACAGTGACACCATTGCCACAATCTACTTTGAAAAGAAATAAGTGTGAATAACACTTGGATAGAATTAAACAAGATTTTCACTTACACCGACTTTATAGTCTTTTAGTAGCTCAGTTTTCCCAATTGGATCTATGCTCTCCTGTGGAGACAAATACTGAATGTCACCTTTACTTTGCAGGGTCCAGCTTTGGACCCTGGTCCATCTTTTTAGAGGGTGAGTAGATGCAGAGAGAACACCACACAGTTTAAGAATTTCTTTCTGACAAACACCTAAAAGTCATTCTCTGGAAAGTGAATTCTTTGGATAATAACTATATAAAATGCCAAGCTCCATTTTTCCTCCTGCTTCTAGACTGCAAAAGCAAAACCCCTGAAAACTTGTCTAACAAATCTACAAACTGAATCCAAAAAGATCTCCCTTTCCTGGTGTGAGACTTGTACCCTTTCATCCCTCAGTGACGTCTGACTTATAAAACAGTGGAAAGAACTAGAAGTCAGCCTCGTTTCAAGAAGAGATTTCTAACTCAGGGCCAAGGTAAATGAGAATAATGTGAATTCCTTTCCTTCAAAGAAAATTCATTACAAATGATTTCTTAAAAGAAGAGACGAAGCAAATGATTTTCCTACTCATCCTGGTAAGCCATTAAAACACTTTTTCCCAGATGGATCTACCAGCTACGCTAAAAGGCTAATCATTTTAGTTGATAATAATTTAAACTGTCACTCAAACCTGAGGGAATACTATATGCAGGTGACAGAATCTAGAATATGAAATAGTTCTTGAGGCCTCTACAGCACTCTACTAGTTCCTTCTGGAAGCAAGCTCAGTGAGTGTAAAGCAGAATTAATGACACGTGCCTGAGTATTCTGTGTGGGACTCATTCATTACTCCTACCCCTGCCACAGCTGAGCAGTGAGATGCCTGGCTCTTTTCTCTCATATGTTTCTTGGGTCTACGCCAACCTTTTTTTTTTTTTCATAAAGCCAGCTTTTGCCTTACAGGTGGGATAAGAACACAGAACCCTTAGTGTCCATGAAGGTGGACACTTGCCAGAGTCCTGCATATTGATCGATTCCCCTCCCCATTGATCAATTCCCCTGCCCATCACTTGATGCCCCTGCTTATGGCTGGGTGCCCACTGGGTAGCTGAGTTTGCCAGACTCACACCCCAGCCTCAGTATCACCTGCATGTCAGGGATGGGGCTGGAAACCTGGTATTCTGGAGATACTTTTGGCTGTCACAAGTAGGCAAGGAAAGATATTAGTGAGTGGTATCCAGTAGAGGCTGGAAAGGCTGCGAACCATCCTGTAATATCACAATGCCTGGGAAGCCTTTAGGAAGGCTTGTCTTGTCAGCCTCAAAGGACAAAGAAGGAGAGACTGAACAGTTCTCATGTTATGCCAGAGAGGTAGTTTTATCAAGCAAGACAGATCTTCATATGGCCAAGGAGACCTGGGCCTCAGTCTTGGCTCCTTTCTCTCACTGGATATTTAAGGTCCATAGGGTACTGGAGTATAACAGAGCACACCTGGACCGTGGCTTCATCCCCAACAAACTGGTGAGACTTGGAGGATGTCACACACCCAACACACCCTCTTACTCACACACCAGCTGGGTAGAAATTAATGGTACTAACCTTGGCAGCCTGTTCACCGCTAACTGGTTCCATATCTTCCATTCTTCTCTTGGTCTTCCATTTCCTGCACCAACACCCTCCAAATTCCTTTTATTTCCCAGCAGGAGTTTCCTTCTCTCTGGACCATCTTGGCTGCTCATTTCCTGATGACCACAATGTCACCTCTGTTTACTGTATGACTAATAGGACTTGGTGGCCCTGAGAGAAAGCCACACAGGCATGCTCCTGCTCCCCATACCAAGATTACCACTTTAGAGGCAGAAAGACACAAAAAGGTTCAGGCCATGAGACTGCGTATGTCCTTGGGTCTTTCTGTATTAGTTAGCTTTTTATTACCATAAGAAATACCCAATTTAACCAACTTTTAAGAGAAAATATTAATTTTGGCTCTCTTTAAATGGTCTCAATATGTGACTAGACCAATTTGCTTCTTTTGAGCCAGTGGTGAGGCAGCGAGCACATCATGACAAGTATGTGGCAGAGCTCACAGCTAGAAATACAGAGTGATGAGGAGGCTAGAGTCCCAGTATCCATCTTTAAAGGTTCCACCACAGCCCAGTAACCCCACTCCGGTGCCAAGCCTGGAGCACACGGACCTTTGGGGAAGCATAAAAGTCAAAGTATAGCACTGTCTTCCTCTCTCTTGGCTGTTCACAGGGCTCTGTGCCCGTGCCTTCGTCCTCTAAGTCATTTCTTCTTCAGCCACTCTGTAAACCTGGCGCAAGACAGTAAACTCTTTCCTCTTCTGACACTGACAGTTCTCTCCTGCAGCCACTGCCTTTCTCTGAGCTCCAATGTAAAGTTTCTGTTCTCATAAGACTCAGGCTTCAGCACTCACTGGTGCTGCCTCAGCATATCCCACTTGCACTCACTTCCAGGCTCCGCTCATATCCAGCGGCTCCTAGGTTCGCTCTCAGCCATTTCACAGCTACTTAAAATTTTACCTGGTAATCCAATGTGCCATAATCCCAGAAAAGGTGGCTCTTTCTCATGCATGTGAAAGCTTTAACAAAAAAATGCTTATTTATTAATCCCAAAGGATGAACTGAAAAGAATATAAAAAGGACAATTAAGAAACATTTCTGAGTAATTAAAAGAAATAAAAAGCACACTTAAAACAAAGAGTATAAAAATTAACAGAATGCCCAAAGGAGTCTAATGCCATAGTAGTAGTTTTACTCACTAAGAAGGCTCTTCATTAGGTCCATAGGATATTGGGGTATCACAGACTATACCTGGGTCCTGGCTTCATCCCCTACCGGCAAACCAGTGGGAATTGGAGTGTGTCAAACACCCAACACATCCCATGCATACAGCCTTCTACCCACATACCAACTCCTTCTAATTCCTTGAGTTCTCAATGTTGCTTTCCATTTTCTGGTTTCATTATCTTTCTTTCTTCGTTTCATTTTTTTTTTCTTGTTTGTATAATTCGTAAACAACTGAGCAAAAGGACAGGATCTCAAATTCTTAGGGGAAAACCAGTCTACTCTTGGTCCAATTCTGGGGTCCTTAGACATCAGCTAAAATCTTTACTGTTCATAGCAACTCTATCTGGTAGAGATTAATGAAGTAGGGACTGTTGTTTCATATTATAGCTTAGATCTTGAATGTCTTTTAAAGGCCCATGTGGTTGAAGGCTTGGGTCCCAGCTGATGGTGCTACTGGAAAGTAATGGGATATCTAGTAGTTGGAATACAGGGGAAAGAAATTAGGTTACTATGAGTGTGTCCTTCAAGGAGATACTGGGACTCTAGCCCCTTCATATTTTCCTCTCTTTTTGCTTCCCAGCTGCTATAAGGTAAATGAACCTCCTTCACCACACTCTCCCACCATGACGGACTGCACATCATAGACGCAAAGTGACAAAGCCAAGTTACCACGAACTCATACTTCTGTTGGTAATAAACTGAATAAACCTTTCCTCACTTTCCTCCTCTCAGATTGATTACTTCAGGTATTTTGCTATAGTAATAGAAAGCTAACCAGCACACTAGATCTAGGCCTTTCTTCTTCATTCCTCCAGTTGTCACTTTGCTTTTTGTTTTTGTTTTTGTTTTGTTTTTTGCCTTTTTTGTCTTTGTTGTTGTCATTTTGAAATAAGGTCTTGCTATGTATGTAGTCCAGGTTGGCCTTGAACTCACTGTGTAGCCCAGGTTGGTCTCAAACTCATGGAAATTCTCCTGCCTCAGACTCCCAAGTGCTGGGATTACAGGGGTGCTTAACCATGCCCAGCAGCCATTTCATTTCTGCACTTCCACATGTCACTCAGAACAGTGACCCCATCTCCAGTCCAGGACTGGACACTGTTTTGTGCAAGATGAAGGTGAACCATTCCTCTTGGCAGTGGGTGTTTCTGCATCTCAGGATTAAACTGATATTTGTGAGTTTCCCTTGGTATTAGCTATTGGCCCTGAGGTGAGACAAGACCTAAATTGGTCCAACTAGCCTCTAGGTGCAGAAATTTTCTTTCATAAATGAAGAGAGAGCTGGACATGATGATGCATGCCTGTAATCTTGGCACTCAGGAAACTGAGGCAAGAGGCTCACCAGAAGTTCAAGGCCAGCCTGGGCTACACACTGACTTCAAGTCCAGCCTGCACTACAAAATGAGACCCTGTCTCAAAAAGCCAAAAATAAGCAAATAGATAAATAAATAAAAACAAGTGAAGAGAGAACCTCCCCTTTCCTCTGAGCAAGGAAGCACGCAGCATTAATTTTGCTGATTACTATCATACAACCTCGAGAAGGAAGAGCTTAAGAATGAAACCAGTGCCAAAAGAACATCAGAGCAGAAAGACCAAAATGGCTTATGTCCTTGATAACACAGAGTCATGGACCGATCTCTGCCTTCTTGCTGTGAGGGACCATACATCTCCTTCTTGTGTTCGTCAGATTTTTTCTCAGAGCCCAGCGTGCCTTAACTGGGCACTTTATCTTTGCTGCACTTACAGCTCATGCCCTTTCCCTTTCCAGGTGGCTAAGTCATCCACCAATATTTGTTTTATCTTATACATTCCCAAATAGCCTCCTTGCCCACTATAACAGTCAACAGAGATTCTTAAAAGCAAGGAATTTTTATACTCAAATTCAAGACCTTTGCCAAAGATTCCTGGTTCTCCTCCCATGGCCTCATCCTCTCTTTTTTTTCCATCTCCTCCCTCCTCATGAGTTCTCCAGCCAAAACCTTTCCCTCTCCACACTTCTGCCCTCACCACCCCTATCTGGTCTTCCTTGAACAGCCTGCCCACCCGAGATGGCCTCAGGTACTATTGTTAATGACGTCCTTAATAAGCACTTGCTAATCTCTCAGAAGCCACTGGGGTTATGAAATGCTGCAGTTCATCTGAGTGATCGGATTATTTCTTTTTTTTTTTTAATTCTTTTTCATTGGCATCAGTGCCTTAGAACAGAATTTCGATCTATGATTTGCTATAAAGGAAAAAGCCAACAAGGGCTTGCAACTGGCAATACATCAGTTCCACCTCAAGGAAATCAACAGGGAGAAGCTAATGAAACGGAACACTTCTCATATTAACCAGTTAGCTATTGAGCTTAGGACAGATGTGGAAAATAAGCCCATATGAGACAAATTCATTAAAGTGAAATTATCCATTCAACACTTTGATATCTGAGCAGGTTGATGTTTCAAAATTATTATAATTATGATCATGGGGATAACAAGAGCCAAACTTTGGAAAGAAGACTGGAAAAAAATTAAAAATTCTAGTACAACCCTGTGAGATGAAAATAATGAGCTGGTCACAGATCCCCAGGATATCTGCAATTGCTCTGAATCCTTCCTGATGAGGAATCTGTGACTCCGATCTCAACATTAATTCAAATGCAAATAATATCTCTTCCCTACCCCAGAATCATTATTCCTGATTCAGCAGGCAGTTTAATGGGAAATCTGCAGGTGTGCTGCAGACTTCAAACTAAAGAAATTATTCGAGCTTCAGGTGAAGAACTGACTCCCAAACACTTGGAAACTGACTGAGTCAGAGCCCAAAGTCTGAATCCCTTCAGCATCCCTGAGACACAAGTCCTGGGAAAAGCGTACTCAACACAGTAGGCTGTGCATTCCATACCTGCAGACTTCCACCTGCTTCTATAATCCTGCACGCACATCAACCTTCAAGGTCACCTTGGCCCTTCACAAGGAGGCTCTTAAATACCATCTGCAGGGGAAGGTCAGCCTGCTGCGTTGTCATCTTGAGGAGCCCCATGTGAGAGGGAAGTCTAGAGGTCTCTGGGACTGGCTGGTTTAGATTTGAATGTTTGATGCTGGGAAAATTACATGAGCGTTCTTTGCCTCTGTGTGTCTATTAGCTTGTTTGCTTGCTCCCTTGCTCACTTGCTTTTTTGCTTGGTTGCTTCCTCTTCATTACAGTACTCAAATTCAAGACAGGGGAATGAACCTAGGACAAGATGCTTTCAGTTAGAAGAAATTATCCTCTCAGCAACACTTGTTACCAAGGTTCAGGTCTCTATCAGTCTGTTCATGCTGCTATAACAAAATACCATACACTGGGTGACTTGCAGAATGAAAATTTATTCTCTCCCAATTTCGAAAGTTGAAGATCAAAGAAAAGGGTACCAGCTTGATCAGGTTGTAGTGAGGGCCTCTTGCTGGTTTACAGATGCCACCCTTGTGCTATGTGCTAACATGGTGAAGAGAAAGAAATCCTGTCTTCTTGTAAGACCATAGTTATTTCAGATGAAGACCCAACACTTAAGACCTCATTTAAATTTAGTTATCTCTTACAGATGATATCTCCAGAGATAGTCACATTGGGTATTAAGGCTTCAGCACATAGATTAAGGATGGTGGGACAATTCAATCCATAGAAGTATCACAGCAGAAAAGCCACATGATGTATCAGGATGCCCTGGTGGCTCAGGCATGGCCAACAGAAATACAACAGGTACCTAGATGCCTAGTCAGTAACAAACATGGGAGCATACTTTTGAGGTAAGAAGAAGTGCGACAGGCTAGCCAAAGGGCTGTCACCTGTCTGTGTGTGGCCACAGGAGTGGTCTGGGTGGCCACAAGATCAGGAAGTCCTTGTATCCTTAGTAAACCAGGTCATACATAGGTTATGTTCCAAAGTAATTCACAACCATGACACACTGCTTACACAGGCAGCTGGGCTGTACTAATCCAAGAAGCATAAACACCACAACAGTTCCTGATTTTCAGTCTTGTAGAGTCACAAAGACTTGTCTGGGATCGATGTTTTATTTACTTCAGGGAATAGCCGGAAAAATGACAGCTGCTTATTCAAATCAGGATATAAGAGATGAATTGAATCACAAATAGATAATACTATGTACTTGGTTTGTTTCATATGGTAAGTCTATCCCAAATTGTGTGCAGGCAAAAAAAAGTAAGCCATTATTATGCTTGGTTTAAATGACCCTGCAGCCAAAATGAAAAATTTAATTCAGTATAAATAATCACCTCTAATTTTTGTTTTGGGGGTAAATTTTTGCTATTATGATGATTATAATTTGATAGACACACATGAAGTTCGCTCAAGACTTACAAGAGATTTTTATGCATTTTTTATGAGAGACATTTGCCTATTTCTTAATGCTAGATTGTATTAATAAAACTTTAAAAGTGTTACAAGGTAAGTAATAATTTAGATGAAAAGCTTTCCTATGGTGATTTCTCTAAGGTTATTTCAGGGCAACTGAGTTTGAAAGTACCTGCACAGTAAATATTAATAACTGCATCTTGCCATATCTTACAGATTTGACATTGTCAAAGGTTATAGTTTCATTATTGCATACTTAAAATGTGATTAGAATCCTGTATTAGCTAAAGCTATCTTATTTTCAAGGACAAAATTTAAGGGATATATATATATATATTATATATATATATAATTTTGTTTCCTTCATTATTATATATATGTATATGCATATATTATATACATTATTATATATGTGTGTATATATATAATAATGAAGGAAATTATTGATGAAGGAAACAAAAAATTGTCTCCTTGACTCTTAGTGTTGGGGGAAATGACAGAAAATCACCTGCAACAAATATCCTCCTTTGTTTCTAGGTCAATTTCATCTCCAAGGTTTTTCTATCTCATTAAACATTTTAAAACATAAAATAAGAAAATAGATCACAGCTCCACATTCATCAGAGACACATCCCTAATCTTCCCTTTAGCCATTTGGCAATGTATATTCAGTTATGTCTCTGTCTTCAGTTTTTAAGAGGTAGGACTCTCTGAAGCCCAGATTCAATTATGTGTTGATGTCTTGTCTTCCTGCAGTTACACCGCTATCTGAAATAGAGTTCACCACTGTCTGTTGTACCCCCAGATGGTGATGTCATGACATCTGAATCACCAGTCAGCAAGCCATACAATGGAGGACAGTGATCTGCCTCTCCATTACCTGTGACCTCACAGTCAAGAGTTTTTCATCTCCACAATAATTGGCCAAAGAAGGAAAGAGCAGGCTGGGTGAGCAAGGCTAGAAACATATCAACCTCCCACACATAGCCCAAGAAAAAAACCAGAAAGATTGTCTGGGTGTCTTTAACCACCACCCACCTCCACCCCCCCCGACTCCCATTTTCACTTGAAAGGTTTGGTCTCCTGTAACACTTGAGCAACGTACAAGCCACCACAACTTCAAAGTCCTTCCCGGTCATCTCCAGTCTGAGGGGAGTCCACAATCTGATGGAAACCCTCTGTCAGTGTGTGGTTCGCTTTTGGAAACCAGAAGGCAGCCAAATCCCAGGAGACCTGGCTCCTCAGGGCTCCTCAGGGCTCCTCAGAGCCATCTATTTATTTCTGTTTGCAAATCGAGAGGCACCGGTCTTCTCTACCCGCTCAGCAGTAGGGCCCCTTCTAATTACGCTCACTCTTCTCTCAAGCTGTTCTGACTGCTCATGTATATGGATGGCCCTTGTTTCAATGTCC
This sequence comes from Dolichotis patagonum, assembly GCA_004027295.1. Classification (NCBI taxonomy): domain Eukaryota; kingdom Metazoa; phylum Chordata; class Mammalia; order Rodentia; family Caviidae; genus Dolichotis; species Dolichotis patagonum. Next base: position 1,545 of record PVJX010037056.1, on the reverse strand, counting down.
AAGTAGCATCATATGACATTCAGAAATTCTTGGCCCTGCTCCTTGTTCTATAATTTTTTTGAAAATCACAGAGGGAAGGAAACAGAAAAGAGGTTTAATTTGAAAGTCAAGTTGCTCTCCTCTCATGGACTACGTAGTATATAGCTCCTTCAGAAGTGTGAGTCTTGCTGAAAATTCTTGAACCGTAAACACTGTGCACTGTTCCGTCTCAATCTCTCTTTCCATCCTCTGCCTGCTAATATCACACTGATCAGAGACTTGGCCAGGGTCAAAGGTTCTCAAGGTTTAAGACTAATCAGAATCACCAGGGGAAAATGTTAACAGTTCTGACTTCCAGGTCTTGTCCTCTAGGCACTTGATATGGAAGATACAAGATAGAGTTCTGAAATCTCAATTATTAGCCACAGATCAATTGGTTCTGAAGCAGGAAGTCTGAGGCATATTTGCTCATTGGCCTAGGTCAAAGCTGACACTTTCTAAATCCTTTATTTAGCATCAACAGGTGGATTTTTTTCTTTTCTTTCATACCAAACACTCAAGATTAAATGCTGTCTCCCAGCCTTTAAAACATCTTAATGGCTTTTTGAGGCAAACAATGTGTCTTGAGTGTGTAGATTTACTCTTCTTCAATTCAGTAACAATTGTATTTTCCATATTATGTGTCTAAAGATTCAAGGGTGAAAGAAGCGCTTGCCCTCAGGAGCTCACAAGCTTATGAAGATGTTCATTTAAATCAGCAATTACAACTCAAAAGAGTTGTGATCACAAATATAGGCACAGGTTGCTATGCAAGGACCACAAAGTCGCATTGCCTGTGAGACAGGTGATTATGAAGACGCCTCAGAGGAGGTATCATAAGAAAAGGACTTTGGATATTGAGGAGAGATTAACCAGGCCAGAAAATAAAGAGGGAGCTGTCTGCCAAAACTCAAAGCAGAACAGGCACACAGGGTGTTCAAACAACTGCACAGTTCAGTATGTCCGGAGCAGGGGCTTAGGAGCAGAATGACAAGATGTCTGTATGAGTTTTCTCTGGCTGCTATCACAACTAACACAGACATGGTGGCTTATAAACAACAGAAACTTGCTTCTCACAGTTCTGGAAGCTGGCAGTCCTATAACACAGAGCCAACAGAATCTATGTCCAATAAGGATCTGCTGCCTGGATCACACATGGAAGTCTTGTCATCATGTCCTCAACTGAAAAAAGGGACAAGGGAGTTCTCTGGCCTTGCTCATAAGGACATTCACCCAATTCATGGGAACTCCACTCTCATGGTGTAATCACTTCCCAAGGGCTGTGCCTCCTAATGCCATCACCTTGGGGGTTGGGATTTCAGCACATGACTGAGAGGGCACAACATTCAGTCTAGAGCACAAGGGAGGAACCTAAAGGGGTGAAGCGTAATGCAAATCATTCTGAGTAGTCTGAAAATTGCACATTAGACAGTCAGGAGCTGCTGGAAGTTTCTGGTGTGTACATGTGGCATTGAGGCCATCAGCACACGTAACCAAGCTCAGATACTGCCATTCAACGACACCAAA
>PVJX010037055.1:0-17190 GCA_004027295.1 Dolichotis patagonum | reverse complement strand
TATATATATATACTCATTTTTTCTCTTTATTTTATGAAAAAATAAAACATACTTTCATAACCAAATAATAAAGAATAACAACAGTGATTATATTGTTCAAGGTTTCAACACTCCTAAATATCAAGACTTAGTCTCAAATATGGGGTTGTTTTCCTCCAAAAATTCAAGAGTTTTTCTACCATGCTCCACATCATTCCTTACACAGCCCTGGACCATTAATGACTTTGACTTTTACCATAAAACAACCTCATAAAACTTGAACCTTTATAAATATCTCATATAAATAAAGTAGCCCTCAGTGATTTCTTAGGAATATTCTTGAATTGTGCTTTATTGTCATTTACAACCCAGAAAATGGCCCACAACCTTTACCCCCAATCAGAAAAAGAAAAGGTGGGGCTGAGTTTTTCTAATTCTCAAATAATGCTTAATTGCCTGAGAGGAATGCAGCCAACCCACCCCAAAGACAGCCCTCCATGAAGGGGGAGCTACTGCCAACGCCATGTTACTCTTCTGAAACTTTCATTATTGCAGCTGTTTTATTATTCATATACTTTTAATAGCACGCCAACGATTGTTTTACAGGCTTACTACAGCTTAAGTTAATGCTAAGAACATCACAAGCAGCTCCCTTTTAAATTTTTAACCAGAACAAAAGTCTACAAAAAATAGACAAGCTTCTGAAAGAGGACAACCTCATACCAAACAGAAACTTAAGACCGTTTTATCGGACTAGATTGCATTCAGCCTGACCTATATAACTGCAAAAACCAGCCTTGACCCAGCCCAGAAAGTGAGGCTCTCTGGCTTTATATAAGAGACTGAAGAAAGCAAATATTCTGGGTTTTTCCATTTTATTAGACAAGAAAACCAAACATAATCAGTTAGATAAATAAGACACTAATAGGCCCCAGTTAGGAGAGATGCTACATGCCTACTACGAAGTCTACTTAAAAGTACCAGAGTTGGCACGCTTATTTTAGAAAGGGCTAATGGTTCTCTTTTATTGAAAGGAAATGAGTTTTGTTAAATGTATTGATAACATAAATAATTAAATCATAAATCTTTCCCAATGTCCCATTAGACATACTCTATCATATACACAGTGATGAATATATATATATATGTGTGTGGGTGTGTATATATATATATCAATCAGAGTTTTTCCCAAATCTAGATGATTAGGTTCCTGAAAAATCTCTCTGGTAGGAGAATAGTAAGACATACTGAGAAGAACGGTTTAATGAAATAAAGTCCTGAGTGAATCTTTAATAAACATTTTTTAAATTTACCAATTTACTTACCAATGACTAGCCAACTGACATATTGCAGTCAATAACAACATTTTCACACATCTTTAAATTAGTAATAATGGTGTGTGTTCAATTAACCTCCATTCCCTATCTCTTGACTCCACCAATATTTATTAAGAACTCCTTCCTTCAAGTTTCAAAAAAATGCTGATGAATTCATTGTGCTCTTTCATAAGCTATAATCTAAGAGGGCGCTTTTCCTATCTTTAGTTTTCCAGTCAAATGCATTTTGCCATTCAGGTTTTATAAGCCAGGGTTGTAGCCACCTCCTCCCCTAAAAGGCTGTCTTCCTTCATCTTAGAAATGCCAGGATTTATTTTTTAATAGAAATCTCTTTAGACAACCTGAATTGATTTATGCATTCCAGCTGAGCAGCTTGACCTTCCTCCCTCCCAAGTCTGAGAATTATGGCTCCAGTGTAGCACACCCATCCCCTCCTGCTTCTCCACCGCACAAGAACAAGCCTTGGGAATCCAGCTTCCCTGCCTTTTTTTTCTTGCTTCACATCCTCTGATGTGCATGTTATGTGTCAACCAGGCCATTTTACCCATTATTCAATTAAACACTCATTTTGATGTTGCTGAAATTGGGAGATTATTTTGAGGATGTGGTAACATCTGGAATTAGCTGAGTTTTGGGACAGGAAATTATCCTTGATGATGTGGGTGGGCTTCATCCAACAGGTTGAAGGCCATTTCCCACAAGAAACTCTGCCTTTAAAACTGCAAAAGGCTTCCAAAAAAAAAAAAAAATCTAGGGCTGGGGATTTGGCTCAGTGTTATAAGTGCCTGCCTGACAAGCACAAGGTCATGAATTCAATCCCTGGTACAAAAAAAATTAAATAAATAAAAGACTGTAGAAAGCTCCCTTATCAACAGGGGACACAGTCTAAAAACCCTGAAGATATTTGAATCCATGGATTGTACTGACCACCGTGTATACTACTTTGTTCCTAAGCACACATACCTATGACAAAATTTAATTTATAACATAGTGATTGATTGACAACAATAACTAGCAATTGAATAAAACTATTATAACAATAAATTGTAATTAAAACATGTGAATGTGATATATTCCTCTCAAAATGTTATTTTACTCAAAATCTGAAATCTGCAAGGTATTCAAGTTATAGATTTTAGGAAACTAAACTCCTGCTCAGCAGTAGAGTAGATCCTTCAGGTAAATAACCCAGAAATTTCCTACTGCTTAAGATTCAAGCATTTTGTCAAAGATTCCTCTTTCTAAGGAAATCCTTTTCTTAAAAATACTTAAGTTTTCTAATCACAATGGAAATTACATAAAAACCTTTCAAAGAGAATACCCACACATAATCATGATCACTGTGCCATTTGGATGGGTGGTTGTTGACTGAAAAACCCAACAGTAATCCATAGTACTTGTGGGACTACTCTGCCTGCCTGTACACTGTGAATATTTGCAACTCCACAATTAGAGTCCTTCATTTGAAGAGCTGCTGACCAACCCCACTTGAATAAAGGGACCCTGGAACTAGCTAAATTGAACTCTGGTGCCACTGACCAATGGATAATGAAAGGCGCTTTTAGAACTCCCTCTGGTCATTGCTAAGGACAAAATATCACAAAGCAGCAGGGCAGAGGCAAAGGTCCTATAACCTTTCATCCCCTGCGAAAAAGAGAATGCACAGCAGTGAGCAGGCCTTTACTGCAGCCTCCCACGCATGTGAAATTCCAGCACCGGCCCTCTGTGCCGGCCTTTCACAGTGAGTTTCTTCACCATCATGGGTCCACTCCTTGAAAGGGGAGCAGAGGTCCAGCACCTAAAGTCAAGAGTGTCACATAGCATTTACCTCCGTGGTTCATCATGACTGGAAAAACCTCCTTTAGGCCCAGCTTACACAAGAGATCACCACAGGAGGTTCAAATGACCTCACCTTTAGGCAAAGCCCTGGCTTTCAGCAATAGACTGTCCATAGAATAACGTATTCTGATTTCACTACAAGTGAAACATTATGCTTTGATATATGAACATGAGGAAGCCAAGCTTCTCGATCTCAGGGGGCTTAAGTCTGGCAAAGAGTGGCGATGTCCACAGCTGAGACATGGCTGGCAAATCTGCTTAACTGAGCAAGACAACCCCATAGAAATCCACTGGCCGGAGCTGGGGACGGAGCTCAGGGACAGAGCAATTGCCTAGCATGTGCGAGGCCCTGCATTTAAACCCCAGCATAAATAAATAGAAAATAAATAAATAAATAAATAAATAAATAAATAAAAGAAGTAATTTCAAAGAGGGAAATTAAAATTTAACTTGGGTAGCTCACCTAGAAACCTCAAAGGAAGGAAGCATAGGGTATACTTGTGGAAGGAAAGAACTGTGGTGAAGTGACACAGCAGAGAATGTGTCCCAGCAACACGGCAGCAGGCAGAGGGTGCAGGAAGAAGAACAGACTTTTCCTGGACTTCCAGGCTGAGCTGTATTCCGTGTCTCCCTTAAGCCTGTAGTAAAAGTTTGTCACATACAGCAACAGTGAGCTTGGGCGTGGGAACAGAAAAGAACTGGGTCGGTGTTTGGAGCAAGCAGGGTAGACAGGGCTCTTTATCCTCGGGGACACGTAAACCTTAGAAATCATAGTTGCAGGATTGCGTGTGGATATTAAAAACCTGAGACCAGAGGACTTAGCCACATTTGGGCTTCACACATAAAAATGGCAAAGCAGTAAATTTTAAGACAACATTGGGAGGACAAGGAAGGAAATGACTGTGTTGTGGCACTAAGCAGGGCCAATGAACCGGGACCCACATCTTCCTTCTCTCACACCCCGCGGCTACCCCGCCAGTTCCTCTGCCTCAACAGCTTCGCAGGGTTCACCCGAACGCTGCCTCCCTCAGGAAGTCTTTCTGCTCTTCCAGGCAGGCTTAGGGACTTCTCGTGGGCAGTATGGGCTGCAACTAATTATCATAGGCCAGATGGCTTCAACTATGGGAATTTATTGCTCTCAGTTTGAAAGTTGAGAGGTCCTGGATGTGGGTTCCAGGAGCTCTCAGCTACAGGGAGGTGAGGACGCGCCCCTGCTTCATCCATGGGGCCGTCTTCCTGACTCAGAGGCAGGGGTGCGAGCCGTCTCTCTGGAACCTCACTTATAAAGACCCATAACCTATTCCCAAGGATCCACACTCACAGCCTGATCAACTTCCTAAGGAATCACTTCCTCCTGCTGCATTGGACGTGATGAAATTCATCATGAAAATTCAGGGGCCACACAAACTTGCAAATCAAAGCAGTACTTCTCCTATGTTCTCGGGTGCTCGACTCGGTTAATTTCGTTATTCAATGAGCAAAGTCTCTCCACTGGATGTAAGCACAGGAAAAAAATATAAACGACAGGGATCAGGCAGGGAAGATGGAAGAAAAGGAGAAGGAAAAGCAGACAAAGGACACAACTGAAAATAAAATATAATTTGAAGTAGAAAATATGATTATAAAATATAATTTGAAGTATAATTCCCTGCAAGTGCTTCTCACTATAGCTTTTTAAAACATAAATTTAAAAGGTATAATCAAATCAAAAGGAGCAAGTAAAGAAGAAAATGAGGGTTATGCAAATGTAACAGGGACCAAAACATCACTACAGAAATAATAAGTAGGAATGATGAGAAAAATAGAACAATCAAACCACAATACCAACAAAATATAAAGCTTTGAATTCATCATAAAGGATGAAAGCAATAAAAATAACAGAGAATTATACAGGAGTGGAGATGATAATATGTGTTCTTTAAAGAAAACTCAATATTGTATATGGAACATGGAAAGATAGGAAAATGAAGAAAATCCCCACAACACCAAGGAGAAACTAAACTGGAAGCATGATAGGGACTGTGCTACCCAGCTTTCTGTTGCTGTAACCAAATACCTAAGATAACCGACTTACAGGAGGGAAGGTCGATTTTGACTCAGAGTTTCAGCGATTTCCATCCATGGAGGAGAGGAGGATCCTGGAACAAACACCCCAAAGGACAACGATACGAATTTCCAACAACAAAGATACTTTTTACACCAGGGGTGAGGGGGATCCTCCTGGGGAGGAAAATGAAGCCATGCTCCACTTCCCCAAATCAGTACCCCGTTGTGGGAGGCGACGGGAAATGCCTGCACAGTTCTGAAAGAAGAGTGTTCTTGAGTCTGATATACACACCTGAATAATCCCTTCAGCACAAGTCCAGGATGAACCACTTCCAACAGAAAAGCACACACAAAATGAAGCATTCCACACATCACTGGGTGATAAGAGAGAGGAATTCTCACCCATAAAATATAATCAATCAAAGATCTATGGGGAAAGTCATGGTTTTAAAATGACACAACACTTGATAGAAATCGTACACCAGATAAGCTGTTCTTATCTTATGAGAAGCTAAGAGAGAAGGTAGGAATAAAACACTCATGTGTAGAAAATTACTGAGAGGCTGGGGTGTTGATCAGTGGAGAGAATTTGCCTCGCATACACAGAGTCCTGTATTCCAGGGCCAAAGAAAGAGAGGGGAGGGAAGAGGAGGGGGAGGAGAGGGAACATGAGGGAAAGAGAGGGAGAGAGAGAGGGAGAGGGAGAAAGAATTATATTACCTGGCAAAGAAATATAGCTCATGTCTTTAAAAAATGTAATAAAGAAGCCTTGATAAAAGAATTAAAGGTGAGCATAAGCCCATCTATTTAAATATCTGAAACCAAAGGACTTGTGTAATTGTGATAATAGAACACAATTTTATTCAGCCATAAAAATTCAAAAACAATCAAGTGAGTATGAAACTTGTTAGGCATGAGAAATGGAAGTATTCATATTTCCTCATTTGTAGCAGCAGGAAATCAACTGCCCCATCCAAAATTGAAAATTTATAAAGGCAAGAGGTTCCCCAAGCTTTTCATCATCTTTTCCCCCCATAATTTCCAAGAAATATTTTACGGACTCTAATCACTAGTGGTAAAGAAATGGGCCTGAATCTCAGCGGTTCCCATTTCAGTTCATTTCCTTCTATTAAATTCAAGTAAAATTGAATTTGAAATATCTCCAAATATAGCTTTCATTTTTAGGAAAGTGCTTTCACTTATATTAAATTACTTCTCTCTCTTTTGCTCTATGTCTATATCCACAAAGATATGAGGGGGAAAAAGAAAGGATTTGGAAATGATCTGCACGCAATATAAACAAGGATTATTTTACGTCAGGGGCTGGCAAACTGCAGCCTGCAGGCCAAACCCGGCCCCAAATAAAGTTTTATTGGAACGCAGAAGTGCCTGTTTGTTTTCATATCATCTGTTACGGTTTGTGTCTAGATGTTACCCCAAAGCCTCACAGTCATAAGATTTTTTTCAGGGGTGGCCCAATCTAGAGTTTGTGATTGATTCATGGTCTAATGTTTGGATTAAGGGTGTGAGTGATACACCTGCACTAGGAACAGAAAGAGGCTTGTCCCTTCTCTCTCTCCTGTTGCTTTGCTGTCTTCTGCCACCTGAATAGTTGTCCATCTGCCCTGCTACCCTACCTTAGAGCCAGGCTATTGAAAAGTGGAATTTATAAAAGCTCACAAATTGTGAGCTAAATAAACCTTTCCTCTAATTCTGGGTATCAAGTATTTTGTCTAACAAGAAAAGTAACTAAAGCACTGTCCACTACTGTTTTCTCACTGCAACTGCAGGTTCATTTCTTACCATGTAAACATCTGGCTGACAGAGGCTAAAACATTTCCTCTGTGCATTTACAACACATTTGCTAAAATTTAGGGATGAGGTATTTGCGTTTTGTGTTTTGCTTCCTCCTTCATTATGTGTTCTACTTGCATGACGTTGTTAACATACATTGCACATTTTAATAAAGACATAGAGCCATTTCTGCACTTGACAAAGATCACCTTCCACTTGGAAATCAAGACACCAGTTCATGGAAACAGACTGTACAAATACTTCTACATCACTAGGACAGAATACTTGATATCCATGACTCGAAGGACAAGAGGCTCACTTTGGCTCAGTTTCAGACGCTTCCGTCCATGGCAGGGATATCATGATCGACGGGCACGGCACAGAGAGGCTGCTCCACCAGAGGGCAGAAGAGAAGGAAACACTCCTCCACGTCAAGGCCCCAGTGACCCCCCAATCAGACCTCCCCTCCTCACAGCGCAGTCGGCCATGAACCATCAAGCATTTACCCCCTGATGAGTACAGTGCCTCTCTGACTCAATAACCCCCTAAAAGCAACCTCGGAAATAGGCTAAGGGAGTCTGCTGAGCCACGACATGGGTACCTAAGCCAAATGACTTCCTAGCTCACCTCACGCATGGTTCTTCTCACAGACATCACTCTGCCCTCTGAAAGGCTGGTGTTTCTGTCAAGAAGACTCAAAGAGAGCTGGTGTCCGTAAAAATCTCTGCCAGGCAGTCAGGTGCCCATCTGAAGAAGCCAGTTATACCACTGTTTTGGCAAACAGCTTGAGAACACTGTCCAGACAATAAGATGGTGGCAGGGAAAAGCCAGAAAAGAGAAGGGAAAATGCTTATATGTAGCATTTGCCAAAATTGCAACCTTCAGCAAATATCACATAACTCATTAAAAAATTCCTCATGTACTGAAACTCAAATGGAAGTGCCCCAAGAATCGGAAGCAAAAAAAGCTAGTGAGTCCTACTCATGCGTTTAAAACGATTTCTCAACTATACACTAATTTTCCTGTGCCTAAGTAAGGTCTTTTTCAAGGACTCAAATTATTAAGTGTTGCAGAGTCTGGGCAATCCAGAGCAGGCCCCGTCAGTGTGTGGATCCCGTCCAGAGCCTGGCGGGCTGAACACCACAAGAGGAAAGAATCCAGCCACGTGTGCCCCACTTCTGGCCCCGCCCTTCAGCTTCCGGCCCCGCCCTTCAGCTTCCGGCCCCTGCACCCTTCCGTCTTATCAAGAGAACCAGAGAACCGTGCTGACCACGTGAGCAGCCCCGAGCCCTCCACAGCCTCCTCCCCCGCACCAGTGATCAATTCACCGCAGAGCATGCCAAGGCCGCAGAACCACAAGTCCACAGACAACCCAGCCACGGTCAACAGGACAGGGACAAAAAGCCATGAATTAAGCGTCTTCACGATTCAAGATGTTTTCTGTCTTAAAAAAATTAGTTGTTTTATTTTGTTTTTTCCTCTTTAAATAAAATTATAAAAAAAAAATTAGTAATGCTGGTTTTCTTCCCTCACTGAATAAATTCGCTCAAAGGACAGTAAATCTCCCCAAGTCCAATAGGAATCAGAATAAAAAGACTTCCAACAAAACCTTCTCCCTCCTTTCTGTTTAGAAAGCAACTTTGACTTTTTAGAGAAAGGGAAAAGTAACAGTAACGGGGTTGTTTTTTACTAAAAATTCTTCACTCGGGCACTAACTATATCTAAACACAAGGTGCTACAAACATTTTTGTCTTCATACTACATTAGGTTTCTTACATAATCAAAAAGCTTAAAAGTTTAAAATCAGTTTAATAGATAAACATTAAATTAATTGCATATACACACAAGTTGAAGTTCTCTATGAAAAATTCTTACAAATTCTTGTCATGAATCAAAAAGTCAAATCCTGGGGATTTTACAAATTTTGTTGAAATACTACAATTCCTCCCTATTTTATGATCAGATACTCGGCAAAATCTGATCTTAAACACAAACCATATTCTCTTCTGAACAACTCCCTCAGATGTCCCAGCCCTATGAGGCCCTTCTGGAAGGGAGGAAAAACATAAATAACCCCACATGTGACAATTTATCTTAGGCCCATTTTGAAACAACGTCCCTCAGCTGAGCCCCAGAGGGCCAAGGCCCCCTGGGGGGGGCAGTCTTCCTACCTGGGCACATTTTCCCAGCCATGATCGGGGAAGACATTGCCAGCAACTTGAGAACAGCCAACTTGTGATTCTCAATCAGAAATACAATCCCACTGCTGAAACCCAGACATTCGGTTTCATTAATCACTGAAATAAGTTAAAATACCCCAAAGGGGAAAAAAGTCAGTGGAGAGAGTCTTCAGGGTTTCAAACATATTAAATTTGATTTTTCACATGTCTAGACATTTGTAATTATATGCTGCCATGGCATGAATATACATACTCCTCCAAAATGTATTTAGTATAACCTAACACCTAATGCAATAGTTTTGAGTTAGTCTTTGGGGAAGTGGTATATTGTATCCTCTGGATTCATCTACTTCAGAAAAGTGTGGCCCCTTATTCTGATGAACAGTTAAGATACTAGTGTGTCCTCTTGATCCTGCTTAGTCTCGGGTTGTAACTTTAAAGCAGTCTATTTCATCTCCGCGTTGAGTCCTAAAGCCTGACCCTGATTCCTGGACTGAGCCCTCCCTCCTAAGGTGAGCCTTCCGGGTCTCAGCGTCCGGTTCTGCTCTGCTGGATGGGTCACTGTTGGGCTGTCAGGCCCTAGAGCTGTTCCCAGCCAGACTTTGCAGACTCACTCAGGGCATCTGTGACTGAAGATCTACTGAGGACCTGAAGGAAACTCCTCAACAGAGTTGGGGTGATATTTCTTTTCAGCTGCCTCCTGTCTGTTAGCCAGACAATTTCTGTCTTGTTCGCCCCGCTCCGTGACACAGCCACTCTCTGCTTAGGCTCTACTTTCTGTCCATGTAGGAAAAAACGACAGCACAGAAAGGAAGTGACCCCACCCCACTTCCCTTCTCTGCAGAGACACAGGCAATGGGGTCCACCAGTTCTGGGAAATGAACTTAGAGTCTTCTCAGTTGGCTACATTTTCACCTCACTTACTTATTTATCTATGTAGAGATTGGTCCTACTAAATCACTAAGTTCCTCGGGTTGGGCTCAAATTTATTATCCTCCTGCCTCAGCCTCCCAATGTGCTAGGATTACAGGTACATGCCACTAGGCCCAGCTGTTCACCGTTTGCCAGCTATTCAGTGTGGCAGAAAAATAAACCTGCTACTGTGTCTTGACAAGAACACAGAGTTCTGTGCACTTTAACACTTTAATAAGTTTCATCATCCTAAGAATAACACAGCTCTAAAGTCATCAATAACTGGTTTGAAGTGAGTCCAGGCTGGGAACAGGAGACCTGAGCATCCTTGCGTACTCCTACTGCCTGCAGTCCTGTGAGCTCCTAACTCCACCAGGAACACAACGAGAGGCGCTGTTCAGTGCCACTGTCTGCTGCTCCTCTAGTGTATGTGGGTGCATTAACTGGACGCACTACTCGGAAATGAGACATTCCCGGAGAAGGCCAAGCTGTTTCTGAACCTCACGTCCTTAAGGAGCTCCTCGAGGCCCCGTCTGCTGCCAGAAAGACGGTGCAGAGCAGTCTGGGTCAGGACTGAGGGCAAGAGCCCGGGTCAGGACCGGTGGTGGCACCAGTCCAGGCGAAGGCACAGGACCCAGACGGGAGAGCCCTGCCGAGCCCGTTTCCAAACTCACTTGCTGCGAGGCCAGCCCCTCCGAGCTTGCGCTCTCCTCCGTAAAACGACCAAAGCGATGCTGCCTGGAAAGCCGCTCAGGGCTCAGCTGAGATGGTGTGTCTGTTTGGGGTGATGCATGCAAGGCCTTTTGCCCCACTGATAAAGATGCACAGAAGTCCCTTAGTAGCCCCTGAGAAACAGCAAGCCACACATCAAGGCCTGAAATATCTTCCTGTCCACTGTGTCTCTAGCACCCCACGCTATGTGGCTGGGAGACCATCCATGGTCAGAACACTGAAGCAGCACCTCGTCAGGCCACTCTTCCTTAGCAATAAGCAGGTTTTCACCGTAGGCCAAAAAGACTTGCTTTGGGCAATGAGCATTAGCTCAAGAAGGGAGCAGAATAAATCTTCTAGATTTTGAGAGATGCAAGGAGAAACATCTCAGCCCTAGGCCCCTCAGTCTCACTACCTACCCACCTGCAGTATTCTCAGAGCTGCAGAAAGGCCTGGCTCAGGTCAGCCCCAAAGGAGAATGGCTGAGAACTAAGAACAGCTGCGGAGCACATACCAGGAGCTCCCTGGACTGAGCAAGGCACAAAAGGAGAATCAACTTCCTTGAAGGGCTGGACAGCCCGCTCCAGGACAGGGGACTGGGTCCACAATGGGCCAGAGGCTGTGTTCGGGAGCGCCCCTTTGTGGTAAGAAATAGAAACTGCAGGGCTACAAACTCACCATTGCAAAATAGAAGTTGGTAGAAATTTCCCTTTAGATTGCAAATACTTCAAAAAAAAAGTTTAGGAGATTCTTAAAGAGAAGGACATTGACCCCAAGATTATGTCAGAGGACCTCTGTCCAGTCCTCTGGGTTGACATCTGTGTCATACGCAGAGGTATGATCAAGTCCTACCTCTTCTATACATGCATGAAGATCGGTAACAAGGCTCAGTACACAGGAAGTATTCAGTTAATTATTATTTTGAGTCAATGTGAGCTGAGTTAACTAAAGAAAAAAGTGAACATGATGGGAAACAAGAGTTCTTAGTCAAAATCATATCCACTGAAATGTAAGCTTCATAAGGGCAGAATGTTTTGTTTTGCACACTACTGAATTGCCAGCATTTAGAATAATGCCTAGCACAAGCAACTGAATAAATATTTGTTTAATCGAATGTTAATGAATTGGGAAGGGGGAAGAGCAAGCCCTCGTAATGTACCACATGACCGTCCTGATGCCTTACTACCCAGCATACAGTCCTGAGAACCAGGTGTGGCTATGCACACTTGTACTTCCACGACTCTGGGAGGCTGAAGCAGGAGGGTCACAAGTTCAAGCCCAGCCTGGGTAACTCAGCTACTTAATGAGGCCCTGTGTCAAAATAAAACAGGGCTGAGGATGTAGTTCAGTAGGCCATAGTTTCCGTCCCAGTGCCACAAAAAAAGAAAGAACAAATACAGCCATGCTCCCTGTAAGAGTATTTCAACCAATGCAGCCACACAGATGCTAGCAGTTCCACATTGTATCACCTCAGGACACCAGAGCTATGTATGTTTGTGTAAATACACTCTCATGATGTTTGGACAGTAAAATCATCTAATGATGCATTTCTCAGAAACTCTACATTACCAGGTTGTTAGCTGTATTAACTAACAGCTTGAAGACAGACAACAAAGGCCCGTTACTGAATTAGCCAGTATCAAACTGGGAGAAGTAGGGAAAATGATGCACGACTTACATTAAGATACCACACAAGCAACTCAAAGCTAAAAACCTGGGTTGAAACCAATACGAGATATAATTCACATGAATTCCAACACACAGGCTGAAAAAATGCAGTGTAGATTCCAAGCAAGAGCCACCCCCAAGGGAGGCCTGGCAGGCAGCAGGGCCTGTGCCACCTGCTCTGCGTCGGTATAAGGCAGTGTCCAGAAGAGCGGCAGAGTCAGGAGGGTCATTCAGGGTCTCCCAAGGGTCCCATGGAGGGTTTCCAGGAAATGGGTACAATGGCCAGTGAGGACACCTGGAAACGCATCACACGAGGGACAGTTAAACACAGCTTAGGGTGCTGTCAGGAAAAGAGACTCGGGAAGGACAGCACATACACAAGTGCCTATGGTTCTGTGTACACCCAAAGACCAACTGAGGACCCCCAAAAATTAGGAGCAGGCTTTCAACAACCTGAGCTGCTGAGAAACAGGACTATTTGGGGAAGTCCTGTGTTCTCTTTATTGAAACTACTGTAGCAAAATCTTCATACTGGGTGGATCCAGGCAGCTGTTAAACAAGGACTATTTACCTCTGCACACGTGTGCGTGTTTCCGCGTGAAAAGAACCAGCTCAGCTCCGTGGCCCCCTACGAGGGTAGAGGCGGGGGGGGGCGCCAGGACAGCCTGGCCTGGACCCTGCTGTCCCTGCCCTGGCGTGTGCCCTGCGAGGCCGCGGTCTGCGTGGAGCCCAGCTCTCTCGGGGGTCTGGAGCTGCAGGCCTCTCAGCTCCCACGGTCACCCCGCCGCCCTCCCGGAGCCCCCTCCCCTGGGACACGGCCGGGAGCGAGAGCCCAGCGAGGCGTGTGTGGGCTCCGCGTCTCCGAGCTCCTCCCAGGCACCCGCCTGCCTCAGCCGCCGCGTGTGGGCCCCGGCCGGCGGCTCGGAGCGTCAGCGGAGCCCTGCTACCCGGGCGGAAGGCGGGGGCCTCTGGGCCTGCCCGGCCCGTTTCCACGCGGGATCTAGAAAGGAGCGGAGGGCGGACACACGGCGGACACTGCCCCCTAGCGGCCGCCCGGGGACCGCCCAGCCCCGCGAGGGTCCCGTGAGCTCCCGCGGGTGCGGAGCGTCGGCCGAGCTGCGGTCCGGGCCTCACGCCTGCCGGGTGTCCGCAAACGGCTGTCCTGGGCCTGAAGAGCCCGGCCCCGAGGGCCCAGCGCTGCATCTCAGCGCCTGCGGGAATCCGAGCAGCTTCCTGGTTGCCGAGTGAGCCGCAGCCCTCTGAGCGCTTCTGCCTGCGGGGGAAATCGACGCCGGCCGGGGGTGGGGGGGTCCTCTGCACGGCTTCGTTGCACTGAGTTAGAGCCCGCGAATCTGGCACGCAAAAGGCGAGGCAGAAGGTAATCAACAAGGAAGCCTGCGGACCAGGGGTTTTGCTGGGAATATTTTATTAATTCGTAGGACTCTGTGTGTGTGTATGCATGTGTGCGCGCGCACCTGTATGTATGTACCACACTTTGCACATTTAACACAATAGTAATATGAATACGATAGGGAAAAATAGTTCCCTCGCTTCATGAGGAAAAGAACCAAACTAATAGCTGCTTTTTTCCCTTAACTGAAAGCTTATGTCATCAACTGGATGCGTTGGGAGTTTGATTTTTTCTTTGTTATGTAATGGATCAGGCTGCACTCAACCAAGAAATTGACATTTTGTTTTTAATGATGAGTAAATGGAAGTAAAGCTAGTTGGCAGTATTTGATTTTAAGGAATCAAATAATATGTTTTTGGAAAATAGAAAAGCCAGGATGTGTGGAAGAAGGAATCTAGGATTGGGAAATGTTAGAACTAGTGTCTGAGAGGTGAAATCCTAGCACAGTTCTCCACTGAATGAGGAGTCGGGGGCCGCAGGAGCCACCACGGCTTGACCAAGGCCTCTTTCCTCTCTTCTCTCCCTTTCTTCTCTCCCCGGTCTGGGGGTCACTTAGCACCTTCCTGGCTCTGAAACTCCGGGAACCCTACTGGGCTCCGGCTCCCTAAGGCCGTCTCCTAGGCATAGGGAGACCTAAGGAGATTTAGACAGGAAGACATCTGGGATGTGCAATTTCCCAAAACCCCTCCTGCCTGCATAGCTCTCAGATTAAATTGTGTGTGAATCAGCGCCCACAGATTTGCCACAAACTGGCCACGCCCTCCCCACGCCGGTCCCCTGAGGACCCTCCTATTTTGTCTGCAGGTCTCCGCCATTGTGCTGCGGCTGCGCAGTGTCTTACCCAGCTGGGCTCCAACCCAGGCACCTTCCCGCCAGCAGGTCCGAGCGCAGGGTCAGCAGCAGGCCTCTCTGCAGCTGGCCGAGGCTCTTGCCCAGACAACTTGCTTCTGCAGATACATTCACACGTGTGCACTGTGGCCAGGTGGAGAGAATCGCATTCAGCTGCTCCCATGAGCAAGGGCAGAAAACTAAGCAGAGCCTATCACCCCAGGGCCCATAGATGAACCCGAAAATGCAAAGGCCCATCAGCAGCCCTCAGTCAATGCCATCTTTTCCAGCCCCAGGTGATGTGGAGCAGGCTGAACTTCTGCCTCAGGAAGTCCAGCTGGGAGCAGGCACCTTATAAATTCCCAGATAGAGACTTGGGGGTGTCTTGCCATCTTCCTGCCCTGCTGCAACTAAACAAGCACCCCTGGGGCAGAGAGAACAGCCTGCTCAGTCTTACCATTGGAAAGGGCCTCCTCCACCCCGACTTCACAGCCTCCTTCCCAGTTCCACTGTTATGCCAAAAAAAACTGCTCATAACCCTAGAAAGGAGGGTGAGGCCGACTTTACGTTGAGATGTACAGAGACCACTGTGGTCTGTCTTGCCATGGCAGAGACACTTTGCCTGGCCCCATGCCCTGTGCCCATCCTACAAGTACACTGGGCCTTCCTTGGAAGGCAGCAACTTCTCTTCCACATGAGATTTCTAATTCAAAATTGCACCTTCTGGGACTGAAGTCACCCTTTTTAAAACTGTCTACCCTAAAATGTGCACACGGAGGCCAGCAGAGCCCTGGCTCTCTGGAGATGTCATGGCTAAAATGTCTGCTAGGGTAGAAAAAGAATGCAAAAAGAATTAAAATGTGTTATGTACATGTAAAATGAATGTAATCCTTATGAACTGCAAACATGTACTAATAGGAATAAAAATTTTAAATATTAAATAAGATGTCTCCTAAAAGTGTCGTGTGTTGATAGGTGAGAGTTTTTGGAAAGTGACTGGATTGTAAGGGTGCTTTACTCAGTGGGTTAATCCATTCATGAGTTCATAGCTAAAGGTGCTGTTAGGAGCTGGAAGACACAGGTCACTGGGGTGTATTCTTGTCCTCAGATCCCTCCACCTCACTTTCCTTCCTAGCCACCATGGCACAACTCATTTTCCTCCACCAGGCCATTTCACTGCGCTGATTCTGCCTTGGGGCCTTGATGCCAGGCAGCCATGGACTGAACCCACTGAAGCTGCAAGCAAAATTAAGCCTCTCTTCCTTTAAGTTAAGAGTGTCAGGGAGTCTCTGTCAGGGATGGGAAAATGACTAATGCAGGAATTCCCTTCCTCCAAGCCTGGGCTGTGGCCTGTCCCTCCTGCCTGCAGCCTCCCCGGGAGCAGGATCTGCTCAGCACCCTGTGCCTGCTGTCCTCTTCAGGCTGCACAGACGTAAGAGCCACTCTTTCCCTCTCCACCACCAGGGGACAAGGGACTGGAGGTGCCAGGTAGTGACAAGACAGCCTTACACATGTGTAGCTGAATGACCATGCCAATGTCTGTCTGTCTGTCTGTCTCTCTCTCATGCACGCACACACACACACACACACACACCTTTTGTAGATGAGTGCCACGGGGCTTAATGATCCCCTTAGCAGGGGTCAGTACCTGGAACTGAACCATCCCCAGTCACAAGGATGTGGTGGCCCCTGAATTCAAGTGTTCTGTCTCCACTCATTCCTCTCACTGCTTGCCAGAACATCCTGGCAGGTGGAACATTCTGAGAAGAGCTGTGAAATCTTTTTGGTAGGACTGGGGGCTGAACCAAGCTTTGATAAGCTGCATCACCAGCCTTTTTGCTTTTGAGATGGTCTTGCTAAATTGTCCATGCTGCCTCAAACTTGCCATGCCAAAAGGTATATAGAAGGCCGGTGATGTAGCCAGTAAAAAACATTTACCAAGAGTGAAACAAGTGTCAAAGGAAATATCTTGAAGTGAGACACAGCAGAGGAGTCGGGAGTGGCCCGCACGTAGCCTGGAAGGGAAGCTTCTGTCGAGGTGGGTGGGGGAGGTCTGGCGTGGGCCACTGGCAACAGCGTTCCAGGTTGCAAAGGGCAACCTAGCACAGAGTGTGCTTGTGTTCCTGGGAAGCTTTGTGTTTTGGTATCTTAGTTGTCAAGCACATACTTGGGGCCCAAAGCATGAGAAATGTCCTCATTGTCCTGTTGTCCATGATGAGAAATGTTTCCATTGTACCATTGTCCACGCTCCTGCCTCAGCATCACTGGTAGCTGAGTTTACAGGCATGCGCCACTGTGCCCAGCTGAAACGTGCTTCCAAGTAAAAATGAACATTTGTCCTCCAAGGTAGACTGGAAATAGGTGATGAGGTAGAGTTTTCTGGCCTCCCTTCTTATCCCCAAGTTCCGGTAATCATACCGCCTCCCTCCCCTCAAGTCCACCTCCCATTCAAGGGCCATTCCACAAGCACTATCCAAGCCACCAA
>PVJX010037054.1:0-17350 GCA_004027295.1 Dolichotis patagonum | reverse complement strand
TCCAGGAAGAGGTGGCATTAAGGGATACTGGAAACTCCGACAATTTCTGTCTCATGACCCAATATGCATCTACAGAGAATATGCACAAATTCTTTTTGCTATTTGCTTGCGTTGGTGGCCCAAGTGATTTTAAAATATAAACTCTGCTGTCTCAACTACCTAAAGGTCTCAGCCTACAGCAGCTGACACATGTGAGCGCCCTTCCCTCTGGCTTCGAGGCTTCACATGTATGACTAGAAGCCTAGATGGCAGCTGGGTTTGTGGCATGAAGCGGACATCAGTACGCACGCTGAGTGTTTAGTCCGCCGGAACTGCGCTCTATTTCTGTGTTCTCCATCCACTACCGGCCTCTCTCTCTCTTTGCTAAGAAGACTCAAATGGAGTAAATCCAGTTAAGAAAGTGGTAAAATCACACAGGAAAGTGCTGTGAATCTGGGCTATCAGGAGGTGGCCTGTACAATCAGCAGGAATATCACAATGGAAAGTGAAGAGGGCTTTAAAGTATGATCCAGGTGAAAGATCAGCTTTGCTTCTCACTAAATGGTCATGCTTAATTCTCTTTTGACAAAACATTATTTTATTTTAATTTGTCTTTTTGAGACAGAGTTTCACTATGCAGTTCAAGCTGGCTTAGAACTTACTTTGTGGCCTCAAACTCACAGTGATTCTCTTGCCTCAGCCTCCTGAGGCTGGCAACACAGGTGTGCACCACCCTGCCCAGCAATAATTCACTTCTTGAGATTTCAGTTCCGTAATCTGGAGAGTGAAATGTCAGAGCTTTCTTCTATGTGTTCACAGGAGAGCAGAGGACTGAACGTTCTCTGACTTGTCAGGGTAGAGATGCCTTGTTTTAGGCTGGAGCGAGAGGTGTGAAAGTGCGTTGGTGAGGGAACACCCAGAGGAGAAACCTGCACGGCAGGGGGGCAGCAGGATGGAGCAGGCGAGGTGCAGCAGGGGTGAGAGGTCTGCCGATGCTAGAAGAGCACTGGAGTTGACTCAGCATGGGGAGGGCCACTGTGCTTCCATTGTACCCCTTGTCTGCCGCGGACTACTGCTTTAGTTGATGTTTTGTTTCTATAACAAAACACTCGATGCTGGGTGCTTCATAGAAGGGGCTTTATTTAGCCCATCGTTTAGGAGGCTGAAAGTTTGAGACTGGGACCCTCTGGTTCAATATCTGAATAGGCCCTGTTGGCAGGGTCACTACATGGAAGGCCATGTGCTGAATGGATCATGTGGTGGGACTGGAACCAGAGTGCAGAGCGGGGCTGTTCTTGCTCTTTTCATAACAACTCCTTTCCAGAGAACTCAGCCCGAGGGACCAGCACGGCTTCTGAGCCTGGTGCTCATTGACCTAATCACCTCCCATGGGAACCCACAGCCGAAAGCCCTCCTCTCTTTCCATATCACCCAGAAGAGCAAGCTTCCAGCACAAGAGACTCCAAGGGCGCTCTGAAACTAAGTCCCAATCACAGCAGCAGCCATAAGGAGGGAGACCGTGCCCTCTCACGTGTTTCCGGAAGTGGTAGAGGTTCTCTTCTCCAGAGAAGGGGGCTGGCGTGAAGCGTGAGCAACACATCTGTACAGTTAGCTGATGTTCATACCAGTAAGGAAGATCTGCTAGGGCAGCATTGCTGTCCACCATTGCTCACCACTCAGCTCCACTTCTCATCAGTGCAAAGCAGGCAGAATGTCTCCAGGATTCTGACTGATCCTGATTTCTGGGGAAGATTATTAATGGAGTATTGATTAGATGACTCCCCATGTTGTGTGTGATGAAAAGCCATAAGACATACTGTCTGTCCTCTATCACCTATTTTAGATTCTCCTTCTGTGCAGCTAAGAACTCCCACTATCGAAGAGGGCTTGAATAATCGGTGCCCTGACTCTCTCCAAGAAATCATGGACTCTGGTTGCTATACCCTTGTCAGGCAAAGACTGCTGATTTTGACTATGCACTGAACTTGACTATGCACAGTGGAAATGACCATGGCAGTACCAAAAGATGCCATTGCAAACCTTCTGAATTTCAAACACATTACTCCCTGCTTTTAACAGGATGCAGTAGTTCTACACCCTCAGGAGGAGCAGGACCAATAGCAGTAGTCTCTCCTGTTATGATAACTCCCTTCTTTCCCTGGTGCTATACAGGCACAAGAAACCCAAAGTGAGCAGGCAGCAGTTTCAGTGCCAAGATCTGTAGGACTCCGATTTGTTTCTCAGAGAAATTGCCTTATGCAGGACCAAGAATATCCCCACCCACAAAGCCTGAGGGTGCAGGGAGTTGCCAGGAATGGAGAGATAAAATTCCTGCTTGGTTCCTAAACTTATGTATTCTACTGGGGAGAACTCAGGCCCACAGCCTGGCTGTGACTCAAATGACTCCTTCTCTGAGCTATGACCTTGATCTGGCATTTCAGCTGCATCTTTAGGAAACACTTTCACTCCTAAGCACCTTCTGGGTTACAAGTTACATAGGAGGACAAGTGAGCCCTGTGCACATGTAGATTTGGTCTTCACTCCTGGTACCAAGTTCCTTAGGTCAGATATCCCAAGCCCAGCCTCTCTTGTTCAAGTGACTTACTAAAGCAGTACTTTCAGAAGAAATCTGTGAGGAGGGCAGAGAGCAGGTAAGGCTGGGGAAGGGATAAAAGATTGATTTCAGCCGAAGTCACAGCAGAATGATGCTTTGAGCTCTGGAACATGCTGGACTCCTGGAACTGTCCACCCTGAGGTGAGGATCTGTGCTTTTACCATCTTGGTATCACTTTCTTGTTGGACTTGAGCCATCTCTGAGGCAGCCTTTCTGCATGTGGTGGCTCCCATCAGCCGAGGGGAATTTCCTGAAGTGCGCATCAGCTGTGAGCAGCCCCTACTCAAGTCTGCTGGGTAATGGAAGCACAGGCCCAGGAAAGAAGATCTGGTGAGGGTCCAACAGCTGACTCTACCGTATCTTGTGACATAAAGGACTATGCATTACTGTAAGAAGATTATCACTAAGCTTAAAGTTGTTCCATCCCAACTTCCAAACCTGGGAAATTTAGCCAGCAGTCAGACTAAAATATTGCTGTTCCTTTGCTGTTTCATCACCTCATCTAGTCAACATATATGTTAAATTCTGACTGTGGCAGACATCAGTGACAGGCTTGAGGGATATAGAAATAAATCAAATAATATTGCTTTTGTAAGCACTCTATTCCCAGTATTTTATAGACAGGGTTAACTCAGATTTTATGTAGTGACTGATGCTCCACAGTGCGCCATAGGCACAAAACCATTTATCGTCACGGCATTAAATTTCTTATAGTCACCGTATGTGTCAGTCCACTGGCTGTTGAATCCACCTCTGTCAGCCCACTGACCTCTGAGTATTCTGGATGATTCCAATGTCTCTGTTGAGGCTTCTCCACTGAGGAAGTCAGTGAAAGTAATCATGATAACACATTCCATTAGGGGACATTTTCGGCATGTTAAGTACTTCAAAGTGATAAACACAATTTTCACCATAGACACTAACATGTACTGAAATACCTTAAAATTGGTCCCCTGGAAATACTTATGGGTCCTCTTATTTTGGGCCCTTACTCCAGAATTACTCAATTAGGATCTTTATAGCTTAGGAATCTGCATCTTTCTGTCCTTCCTGAAATTATGCATGGGGAAATATGAAAATTGCTTACTAGAAAGATGATTCAGACCTCTTCTTTTTGTGATAAAGAAATGAACTTTGAACTCCTCAGATCATACTGTTGATTAGCAGCAGGGGTAGGAATTGTACCTTTCATCTTTAAAACAGGTTTTCTCAACACAATACTCTTGGCATTTTGGACCAGATAATTCTTGGTAAGAGGCTGTCCTGGGCATTGGGTGTTTAGCGCTTTCCTAGCCTCGTTCTTTACAATCAGTGATACCTCACGAATTTATGACAACCAAAAGTATGTCCAGTCATTGCCAAAAATCTCTTGGGGAGCAACACCACCATGTACAACTCCACCATGACTAAGAACCACTTGTTCTAGGCTCTGGTATTTCATAAGCAGTAATTGCACATAGATTTTAATGTCAGACGGCCTTGGGTTTGAATTGTGGTTTCATAATTATTGAACATATAAGCTTAAGGAAGCCACTCAACTCAGAAAATCTTTACCATAACCATACAAAATAGGCAGGTAGAACACAAAGCCAAATCATAGTGTTGGGGGAGTAAGCCATACCTTCCTTTTCCTCATGGACTACAGCACATGAGCAAAACCTCTAAGCAAAAACATGCTTACCATGCCAAGGCTGCTTCAAGACGCCTTCCCAATCACAACTTTTTAAACTATATTTTATTACCCACATGACCCTCACAAATAGAAGTATTGCGTCAACATGGGCAGAGTTAATGTCTCCTTGAAACTAAGCCAAATGTGGCTGGTATCCACCTTAATTCCTCAGAATTGCCTGTCCGTTTTGTGACCCCAACCCAGAAGTCTGGGTGTTTCTGTCTCTGCTGGTTGCAGAGGCTTGCTGTGGTGGTGCAGGCTGGAAGTGCTGAGGAGTGGTGCGAAGGGCGCCTTTGTCATGGCGGGCGAGAGACAGCAGACAGATTCCCCAGCTCCTTTGCTTCTCAAAAGGATGAATAATTTGAAGGCTGTGAATGACATGATTCTAAAATTAAGCTCCACTCACCCATGGAAATACCCAGCTTAATAATATACTCATTGCCTATATTCTCTGTGTCACTTTTTAATTCTTCAGCCAGTATACTCTATACCTCTAAAACGAGTCACTTGGGACAAAACAGGTCTTGAACTCAGCCTGCATCTAGAGCACCCAGAATAAATATTAAGTCTCAAAAAAGTACACTTATGGGAGTTGGGGAAAGATGGCAGACCTATAGGTAGCAAGATATGGATCCTCTCTGAAAGAGACAGCTCAAATGCCAGAATAGAACACCCTCGAGAGACCCAAACAGGGAGATGGATTCTCTCAACCCAGGAAGAAACTGAAGTCAAAGAAACTACTCGAATATGAGGTCCTGAGGCTACCATTAGAGAAGCTAAGATCAGCAAGCACAGTACTCTCGCCGAGTCACCTGAATTCGTGCCCAAGATCGACTT
The DNA here is from genome assembly GCA_004027295.1 of Dolichotis patagonum. Lineage (NCBI taxonomy): Eukaryota > Metazoa > Chordata > Mammalia > Rodentia > Caviidae > Dolichotis > Dolichotis patagonum. The sequence goes on along the minus strand of PVJX010037054.1, from coordinate 12,248 downwards.
GAGCGACCAAACCCGCACTGATGCGACTGGCTTGAGCGCCCTGAGCGTGGAGCTGAACATCCCTGCATGTGACTCACCCGGAACTGGCTCTGCACAAGACCCACCCGTAGGCACCGTGAATTCACACTGTAGCCACGCTAACTAAGGTCAGAGGTCAGGGAGCCCAGCAGTTCTCAGGGACTGGCATCAACACGCGGTGAGTGATGGGAATAAGATCCTCCTGTGGAAACGGGCAACCAAGTGGATGACATATTTGAGTTGGGCAGGACAGCCCTAACTCTGTAAGGAAGCGGCTTCAGTTGGTTGCTCCCCTTGTGGAGCAGATTGCTGGGATCTGCTTGGACTGGGCCACGTCCCTGGCTGGGACCCAGTGGGTCATCAAATATCAATTAATTCCCTGAGTGTGGCACACACTGACACAGTGAAGGCCCGCAAAGGTTGACTGGCTCGGCTGGGAGGAGCCAGCGTATACTACCCTTGTTTGCACTTCACTCTCTGATAGCGGACTACCAAGGGCAGAAGCCCCTAGCCTGCATGCTCCAGAAGAACCCTAAACAACAAGAAAAGGGGCTCGGAATTACACTATACACTTGTATGGAAGGAACCAAAAACATGACGAGAGGGAGAAATAAGAAAAAGCCCCCAGCCCCCAACCCTGAGAATATTGATCCAGGAGTGGTAAATACAAAAGAGATTGAGGGCAGCAAACATGCAACATCAAACACAGCATCAGCGGACATAAAGAGATATCTTCAGGACCTCATAAATGAGATCAAAACTGAAATATTAATTCAAGTTAAACAAGAGATAAGTACATTAATAAAAGAAAGGCTAAGCACCTCTCAAGAAGACACAGACAGAAGAATGGAGGAACACAAAAGGAGAGAAATGTTCAATGAAGAATATAAAGTAAACCTAGAATTCATGAAGCAGATTCAGAGAGATTATCAGCAAACTAAAGACTCCATAGAAAGTTGGCAAAACTGCTTGAAAGAAACAAAAGGTAGACTATCAAAAATTGAACACAGGCTTGCAATTTGTGATCATGAAAGGGAAGATCTCTTAAAATAGCAAGGGAGCAGGCAGTAAAGATACAAAGACTGGAAGACGACAAGAGGATCTATAACTTAAGAATAAAGCATGTGAATGAAGAAGCAGGAGTAAAAACACAAGAATCTGCAAAGGCTATTCACAGAAATTACTAAGGAAAACTTCCCAAACATAGAAAAAGGAAATGATATGCAGACATATGAAGCATACAGAGCTCCAGCCACCTACAACCAAAACAGAGCTACATCCAGACACATAATAATCAAGATCCCAGAAATTCAACATAAGAACAGAATATTAAAAGCCATCAGAGAAAAGAAACAGATCACCTATAAAGGAAAGCCCATCAAAATCACAGCAGACTTCTTGACACAGACAATCAGGTCAAGAAGAGCTTGGAGTGAAGTAATTCAAGCCCTGAAGGAGAACAGCCTCCAGCCCAGATTGATGTATCCTGCAAAACTCTCTCTAGAAATTAATGGAGAAGCAAGATGCTTCCATGACAAAGAGGAACTGAGAGAATTTGTGACCACCAATCCAACCCTACAAAAAATACTGAAGGACATTTTAGAGAGAGAGAAAAAGAATACAAGCATTTCAGGAACAGTGGCAGAGAGACCTCAGTGAACAGGGCAGACAGTGGAGTGGAAGAGAAAAACAGACAACCAATGGCAGAAAAATAGAATAGCAGAAATGAGGCAGAGAAGATTGGCTGTAATCTCTAGTATAGAGGGCTCGAAATACTAACAGAGAGAAACACAGGCAGAGTAGATCAGGAGATAGGGTCCATTGAGATGCTCTATATAGGGAGGCAGTGGGACCCAAAACAAGCAGTGCACCCCATGGGAGTGAAAGGGGAGGAATTGTCTAAAAAGGGGAGGCAGAGGATATTGTTAATAGAGTAACAAGATTTAAAATCTACATTATTCTCATCACTCTGCTTGGATGGATTACATGCTGTTCCAGTTTGTCTACTTACACTAGACTTGAGGACACAATCATCTATCCCAAAAATAAGAGGACATATTATGGTAATCATCCTTAATTTCCTATCAACTTAATCTGAAACCCTGTATAATTTATACTGTCTTATTATGACTCATCTTATTTGAATCTGGTTTGTTAAATTGCTATTTTGTATTGACTGATTTTATTCAAATCTGTTATGATTGATAGCATCAAGTCTAAGAGTATAGGCAACTACACTGAAGATGACAAGATTCACTAAGATACCCACTCTGGTTTGATTATTACTTGCTTTTGAAGTCTTATAATGTCTCCAATGCTTCATTTTTATTAATGTTATATGCTGCTGAGACAGCATGCTAACAATTGTAGATCACCTTGTATTGTAGTTTTATATGACTTTTGCTTCATGCTTTTCTAGGAATTGTTTTGTTTTGTCTTGCTTTGTTTTGTTTTTCCCTAATACAGAAAGGATAGATATACATGTAGAGACTCATGCATGTGTAGAGCTTATAAACAGTTTACGAGAACCAACCATATTACGCATGTTGAAATGAACAACCACTTTGAAGAAAAAGAGACACTACAGTACCCAGTGCTGATTCTTTAATGTCATGATGTGAAATCCAGCAATACTATCATTCTTTGTTCAAAGTGATTTTAGTTTGTTTTGTTTTGTTTAAGTTCAACACACATGAAGGTATGGACAGCTCTTTTGAAAAGAATGAGAGACACTATGACAGCCATTATTGGTTTTCCTATTGTCTGGTCTTGCAGACCTGAAATGCCTTCCTCGTCCTGTTCAGATCAGTTCTATACTATGTTGTTTCATGTGAATTCCCTGTATGTGACAATATGGACAACTATTTGAAAGAAAACAAGAGTCAGTGTAATAGAAAGTGAATAGCTCTGATTGTCTAGCTTTGAGATTTATGTCTCTTACATTGCTTTCTTGTGATCCGCTTTGTTCTGTTTTGTTGTGTTTAATTTTACCCTTTTGATATAATTGCATGTATGTTTGAGTGTGTAAGATGGATGACCACATTGCTGTTTTTGTCAGATCGTGGGGCAGAACTGTTAACAGTCTCACTGTTTTAATGTCTATTTTGCATGTTTTAATTTTGTAATTTGAACAACTATTTCCAAGAAGTCAATATGTAATTTGTCAAGTAATGATTTCTTAGTGTTTTGTTGTTGTTGTTCTTTTCCTTTTTTCCTTGGAATTCTGTATTGTTGCTACCCTCTATTCTGTTTTGTTTTGTTTGTTTTTTTCTTTTTATAAAATTTTTAAAAAAAGTATACTTGTAAGACCTCTGATTCATTGTCTTTCAGCTTCCTCCAGAAGTAAAAACCAACTTCCCAAGGGACAAAGGCCATTCAGATGAGATGCTCTGAATTGTCCACTTTCTATTAATGCTACACCAGATTTAGGTGTCAGGGAGGAATGTTACTAGATGGAAAAGAACATGCACTTTTAAAGATGTTTATTTTCAAGGGCATCTGTCCTCATCCCGGTACTGAGTTGCTGGTGAGAAGGTAGTAATTAGGGACAGAGACTGAGCCTTGACACTTGTCTGAGTCTCCATCCCACAGAAGCTGTCCCGCCCAGCAGGACTCTGGAAGTTTCCCATACGGACTGCCATTGCTCAGCCTAGAAAGAATATGGCAGACAGTCTTCCAAAGTCACGATCCATGGATTCTGCTAAGTCTTCACCAAGTGTTTTATATTTTATCAGCCTAAACACTGAAAATCCTTTTCAACAGATGGATTGCGTCAGATTCTGTAAACACTGTAACTGTTTGGCAGGATTACTGCTTACGCTAAGAAATGCAGTTTGCGAGAGTACACACAGACGACGCATCACGCAGTGCACACAGTGCCACACTTCATGCTGCAGAGCAAGTCCTGTCACAGGCCTTCTGTGCTGTGCTCACTATCAGATGCAGAATTAAACAGCAGTTATCTCCAGCATCTCAGACTGCTGTTTCTGACCCTTGCTACTTCATAAGAGCTAGAGAAATGAAGGAAAGCACGTCCTTCGGTTTTCTTTACCGCGTATTCACAAAGAAGAGAGGCCCGGGAGGGCACCAAGCGACAAAGTCTTATAACTAAATCAGCCCTTTTAATTAGGTGTGGGCAAAGCAGATATTCTACTTTACTAGCAGACAAGCATCCCGTAGCTTAGGTGGTTTCACAGTCATCACTCTAGGAATTGTACAAGGGTGCTTACAAGGCGCCTTCCTTAGATTGTTCTGGGAAAGAATCAGCAGGCTTGGGAAGAGAATGTTTTAACTTACATAGTTTCATCAGCCTTCCGTTTTCATAGGGCATTTTATGGCTAAAAGCAAGGAAGGAAGAAATTGCAAGTGAATCTGTCTCAGGCCTGCTGCCAGTAGGAGGAAGAAAGGCAACTGAGGTCCACAGAAAGTTCAGGGCTGAGGAGGAAGGCCTCCACGAGGGACTTCAGAACAGCTGCAGGGTTCCATTAATAAAGGAGAGCTTGCTCTGCGTTGGCCAGGTCTAAGCATGTCACTTCTTAGGACAAGGCTGAAGTGATTCTAAAGGGAGACTTTTAAAGCTGGAGCGGGTGGGCGTTTAATACTTGCCCAAGGTGATTGGAGTCAGACGTGGCTTCAACCTTGGGCCTGCTGGAGACCCAGCCTCTGTCTGTGTGCGGACAGGTTGCTCATATTTCTCAGTCTGTTTTTAACAGATAGTCAAAGGGATTCAGACTGTTTTTGTAACCTTAGGTGGCCCATGAGGAGGAAGTCATGTGTTTTCTTTCTCTTGAATACTCAAAACTGCGGAACAGGGAAGAAGCAGGAGGAAAGCAAAAGACCGTGCTGGTTAAAAACAAAGTCATCTTAAAAGATTTATTACAAAAGAGTTCTCTTGTCTTTCAGTTTCAAAGAGTTCACGGCCCAACTTTGTGGCTGAATATGTTTTTTTGTTCATCTAAATATAATTAAGTTGCAGCATTATACAAAATACGGCTTCAAAGTTTTCTGATTACAAACAATGGTTTTGTTCTGAGGTTCAAAGTTAAAAACACGAGGAAGATAGAAAAGTACAAGGAAAACATTCAACTCTAAGTAACCACTATTAACCTTCTGACACTGTGTGGAATTATAATGTCTATAAGAAAAAAATAAAAATCCTAAGTAGGAACTCACTGAGTTAAAGCAAAGGTAACATTTTTGTGAACCCACCTCCCCGCACAGTTGAAGAAACTATACCAGTGCCTCAGAACCTCTTCGGGCCTCCACTAGATAGCTAACATTTCACTGATCTTGTAGTTGTTCTCCTGATTTTGAAAGTAGTCTTTGGTTTTACGTGGGGCTGAGTTTTGTGTGAGGAAAATCAAACCTCTGCTCAACATTGCTTGCTTTGCTCATATTCCAGATGGTAGTAGTTTATTTTCATTGCTGCATAGTACTTTATTGTATGTTGGGTTAACAGCTTAGCAAATGAGAACCCAGGACACTCAGTTAAATTTGAGTTTTAGATAAATAATTTTAGGCTAAATATGTCCCATGCACCAGTTGTGACATGTTTATAATAAAAGAAATGTGTTTATCTGAAATTTAAGTAGACACGCTGCATTTTATCTGGCAAATCTAATTTTGTGATTTACAAAATGTGTTCAGTGCTCTACTTTTCTACTTTTGAATTGTTTCCAGCTTTTGGCTATTGCATATATGCTGCTAAAATGGCCTAATACATGTCTTTTTTCTATTAATATTTTAAAACAAATTCTATTTCCTTTTTAAATATATGAGTATGTTTTTAATAAAACACATTGATACTATCGATAATTATCAGAATTTTACATGCTGCAAATATTATTGTGTGATTAGACCATAACTTTAACAGAATGTAACAATTTCCCTTTTGTTGGTTATTTATATATTCCAATTCACATTTGTAGAAAGCTGCTCTGGATAATTTGAAGAACACTAGAGAAGTAAAATAAAAACAGAGTAGTTGTAGAATAACCCCCTCCCCAAGAAAAAGCAGGGATTGCCTTGTTCTCCACTTTCTTGAGAACATAAGCTCACATATTGTTGCAGGTATGATCCCTGAGAAAGCAGGAAGACCAGGTAAGAGGAGTGGAAAGAATGGAGAGAGAGCAAGTCGCAGATGCAGTATTACCAGCCTGGCCAGGGTGTCTAGAAAACTTCACAGCTGGTTACTCAGTCCTGCTGCATCCAAGAAAGAGAGATGGACTCACGGACTCCAGTGAACATTCTCTTTGACATATCTTTCAAGCCCAGGAGGGGACAAAGTCTCCCACATTTCTGGGTTTGGCTAATCCAGTGCTGCCATGAAGACACTGGGGGAGCCAGATCCTCTGTGGTTGCAAGTTAAATCTGGACAGTGGAGCTGTTAAATAAGACCCAGGAAGGAAGACTGAGGACTTTCTGAATGCCCAGGACTTGCTTGAGGGCAGAGGAGGCATGCTTTGCTGCTCTGGGCTTCCCAGGCATATGTAAGCAAAACCATCCCTAGGGTTGCCCACCAGGGATCAAGAGGGCAGGGGCCGAACTACTCTGGGACGGCACATGTATTGGGCCAAGTCTGGGACTGTAACATTAACTGGGGAGAGAAACTCTTGATTTCTAAAGAGAAAGGAAATGGGTAGAAAATGGCACTGTATCAGTAGTTCCTCAAGTAAGAATAACTTCTATTTTTCTTTCGTGAACATATATTTTACCTCAATATTTTATTGTGCAATTGATAAACATATGCAAATGGCAAAACAGTGGAATAGCAATATTACTGTGTTCATAACCTAAATTTTACAACTACTATTCTTCATCACTCATCCTTCAACTTTTAATTAATCTCTGAATTTATTTTAGAATCACACTTATTTTCTATAAGCACTTGGCCATGTAAAACCACAGAAAGTTCAACATATATTTATAGTTTTAGTGAAAAGTTATAAATCATAACGTACACAAAATTTGTAACTTGCTGAGTTTGAAAAATGAATAGACGTGCATAACCCACACTTCAGTCATTTGTATTTCTATGCTAATGATTTTGAGAATTTTCATCTGTTCATTGGCTATTTCTTTAAATTTTGTTTACTCAGATTTCATTTTTTAAATCAACAATCATCATATACATTTATGGCATAAAATGTGATGCTTTGACATGTGCATATTGTAGAATGATCAAATCAGACTAATTCATGTATCCATTGCCTCACTATCTTGCCATTTTAGGGGAGATGAGACTATTTTAATCTATTCTCAGAGTGATTTTGAAGTGTATAATACATTATTACTAGCTATTGTTCCTGGGCTGTGCAATAGATCACCAGAACGTAATCCTCCTGTCTCTGGTTGAAACTTGGTACCTTTTGATCAACAGGTTCCCTTTTCCCATCCACCACTTATCAATCTCCTCCTCCTCTGGTAATCACCACTCTATTACTATGAGTTCAACATCTTTCTGAGTCTAATTTCGTTTAGTATTACGTTTTCTAGATTTTTCCATGTGTTGTTATTTTTTTTTTGTAAAAGGTAAATGGCATTCCACTGTACACAGCCAGTTATTAAAAGCCAATTTGTCTACTAAGAAGCACATTAGTTGTTACCAGTTCATAGGCATTGTAAATGATACTTTAATAAAAATGGAATACATCTCTTGAACATATATATAGCACTGAATCTCTTTGGATATATCCCAAATGGGAATTTTGGAGTTCTATGTTAATCAATTATTACTGTTTTGATGAACCTCTATGCTATTTTCCAAAATGGTTATCCTAATTTACATCCCTGCTATCAGTGTACAGAAGTTTCTTTTTTCCCACAATCTTGCCAATACTTACTTTCCAATTATACCTAATGGATATCAGGTGCTATTTACTGTGGTTTTAAATTGCTTTTCTTTGAAGATTTGTGATATTGAACATTTTTTAATATATCACACTGAGTGTTGTACATTTTCTTTTGCGAAATATCTTTTCAAAATCTTTGCCCATTAAAAATGTTATTTGTGTTTGTTATTTAGTATTTTTAGTTTCTTACATATTTTGTGTATTAGCCCCTTATTCAGTACATGACTTGCAAATAATGGTCTCCTTTGCTTAGTAGGAGTTTTAGGATGCAGCCTTACTGTCTCTTTCTGCTTTTGTTGTTGGTGCTTTTGGAATTATTTCCAAAAGCCCAGTGCCCTGGGCCAAGGCAAGGAATTTACTCCTCATGTTTTTTCTAATAATCTTCTGGGTTCACATTCCAAATCCATTTTTAATTAATTATTGTATTAGAGAGGAAATAAGATCCAATTTCATTCTTTTGCATGTGGATTTATTAAAGATACTGTTTCCCCCATTGTATTTCTTGGTGTTATTTTAAATAATTGGCTGTTATGCAAGAATTTGTTTCTGGGCCATCCCATGATATTGATAGTTTCTCTGTTTTTTTTTTTTTTTTTGTCCAGGCTAAATTGATTACTGTAAATTTGTAATATATTTTAAAATCAGTGCAAGTGGTTCCATCCCTGTTCTTTTTGCTCAGTATTGCTTTTGCTATTCAGGGTCTTCCTGGTTTCATAAGAATTCTAGGATTTTTTTTCTATTTTTGTGAAAAGTAACCATAGAATTTTGATAGGGATTGCAGTCCATCAGTAGATCGCTTTGTGTAGGATGAATATTTTCTCAATATTAATTTTTCTAATCCTTTTACAGGAGTTATTTTTCATTCATTTATATCATCTTCAATTCTTTTCAACAATGTTTTATGATTTTCAGTATATAAGACTTTTATCTCCTTGGCTAAATTTATTCGTAAGTATTTTTAATGATATTGTAAATGAGATTTGTTCTCTTAATTTCTTTTTTAGATAATTGTTAGATGTGACTATATCTGCAATTTTTATATGCTATTAGTAAATTGACCCTTTTATCACTAAATAATTACTATAGTCTTTTTTTATAATTTTTCACCTAATGTCTATTTTGTCAGATTTAAATATAACTTGCCCTTCTTCGTTTTCTATTTGGATGAAATATCTTTTGCCCTCTAATTTTGAAGTTGAAATAAGAGTAAAAAGCATAACTGGGCTTTTTAAAAATCAATTCAGCCACTTTATGCCTTTTGATTAGAGAATTTCATACAGTTACATTAAAAAATTATTATTGACATATAAGAACTTTCCAGTTCTTGTTTTCTGGATCTTTTGTAGATCATTTTTTCTTTTCTTTCTTTCTTTCTTTCTTTCTTTCTTTCTTTCTTTCTTTCTTTCTTTCTTCTTTCTTTCTTTCTCTCTTTCTTTCTCTTTCTTTCTCTCTCTTTCTCTCTCTTTCTTTCTCTCTCTCTCTTTCTTTCTTTCTTTCTGTGTGTGTATGGTTTCATGATTGTTTGTAGTGGCATTGTTTGAATCTTTTCTTGTCGTTTTTTGTGTATCTATTATATATTTTTGCCCTGTGGTCGCACTGAGGTTTAAATAGATAATTTCCTCACAGCGTTTTAATCAATGACCAGCTTACCCCAAGCAACATGGTGGCAGCATATTTATGTATGAATTATCTTGACCATCACTCAGGCAGGTCTATTCTTGTATTGAATAAATTTGATACAATTGTCATTTTTGTATTATAAAATTAACAAAACCATGCAATTTTTGGCCATCTTGTACTTAAATATAAAAACTTAGTTTGGATTGATCGTATGCATAAGCCCTACACTTTTAGTTCCTCTCTACCTGTGGAGTTTATTTTGAGGTCATAATTTACATTTCTTTCATAATTTATATCTTGTAACAAATTATTGGAGTCATTATTTGATAATTTTTGTTTTAAACTTTATACTAGAGATATAATTTATTTATCCACAATCATTAAATTATTAGTGTTTTGAATTTGATGATGTACTTTTATCAGTGAGTTTTATACTTTCATGTTACTAATTAACATCATGAATTTTCAGTTTGAAGAAATTCCTTAAACTATTTTATTTTGTATAGCAGGTATAGTGGTGATAAACTTCAGTTTTTGTTTGAATGAAAAAACCTGTATCATCCTCTTGTTTTTAAAATACAGTATCCTTGGTACAGTAGTCCAAGTTGGGTTTTTTTTCTTTTATGATTTTTCCCATATCATCCCATGCTTATTGGGCTTGAAAAGTTTCTGGGGAAAAGTTCACTGATAGTCTTCTTGGAGAGCCTTTATGTGTAATAAATTGCTTTTCTCTTGCTACTTTCAAAATTCTTGATCATTAATTTTTGACAATTTGATTACAATAAATTTCATCATATGTCCCTTTGGATTCATCTTACTAGATGTTCTAGGCTTCCTGAACCTGGATTTCTCTTTCTTTTTCCAAGTTTAGGAAAAATTTTTCGCCATTATATTAAAAATATGTTTTCAGTTCCTTTAAGTCTCTCTTCTGGCATGCTGATTATACATGCATTGCTCTTTGTGCCTCTATCTCTAAAATCCTTTGTCATATCTTCAGTCTTATCTCTTACTCCTCAAATTAGATAATATCCCTTCACTAATCTTAGAGTTACTGATTTTTTTTTCTATTTTACTTCTCTGCTGTTGAAACTTTCTATTGAATTTCTCAGTTCAGTTATAGTATTCTTTAGCTCTATGATTTCTATTTGGTACTTTTCTATACTTTTCTCACTCATTGAAATTTTAAATTTGTTTTTGCATTGCTCTCCTGACCTCTTTGAGCACCTTTATGGGCATTTTGAATTTTCTGTAAATCATGTATTTCCCTTTCAATATGTTTGATTTCTAGATATTCATACTGTTATTTGGAATATATTTATTTGATCTTCATTTTCCTTGACTCTATGGCTGTTTCTGCAAATCAAGTAAGAAAACTGCATCTTTCACACCTTTCAGACTAACCTTGTATAGGAAAAATGTGTCTGTAATTCTTCTGTACAGAGATTCTAAGATGTCTCTTGAATCTTTGTCCAAATTGCTATTTCTATTTTTGTTGTGCCCCAGGAGATTAGGATGTACCATTTCCTGCTAGGTAAGTTAGAATGAAGACCCTCAAGATTAGCTATATAGGTTGAAATGTTAGACATGTATGATGGTTCCTTTGCCCTCATGGTAAAGTTAAGAGTGGATGTTTACTTCCCACTCCACACTGAACTGGGTAGGGTTGGGGTTTTTTTGTCTGTTTTTGGGGTAGCAAATACCTGTACTCACACTCAGCATTCTCCTTCTGAAATTTAGTGCTGGAAACAGACCTACTGTATACATACTCCTTTGTTCTCTTCAATCAGAAGAGTCGATAGAAGAATCACCTCAACTTACAGAACTAGGTGGTTGAGATAGTTCCTTGCATGAGAGGATTAGAAGTGGTGACATGCAGTGTGTGAACAAGTTTCTTCCAAGAAGAATGCGTAGACTTAGGTTTAATACCAGAGTAACTTTGAAAAATGGCAAGCTACTGATCAAGGTACGTGTGTTCTACTGACTGACTCTTTGTCTCCTTAGTGCAAGTTAGTTAGAAGCCAGACTTTCAAATAAAACTAGTAGAACATATGTTAAATCCCTCCCAGGAAGAAATAGGGAGATGTGCTTTTTTTATTTTAAAAAGCAAAACAGAACAAAAAGGAGAGAAATGATACAGATTTTTTTTTAAAAAACAAGGAATTAACACTAGTTAATATATTGCCTGTTGTTATCTTAGAAGTAGCTGTTCATGCTTTTTAATAAGTTCTCTGCACTGTGCCTGAGGATTCAGCCCTGAATGTTCTGTGGCACTGATTTACAGCAACCTTCTCACTTTTTGATATAGGGGAACTGATAATCCTCCTACTCCTAGAGCTAGGAGGTATAAGATACAGCCCTTTGGGTGAGGCATATAAAATCTAGGATACTCAGTATGTAGACAAACTCCTTGTATAAAAGAATTGATGTACGTCTAAGATTATTGCCAGGATAAACCAGCTCCTGCTCAGGCTGCTGGACATCTACTGGTTTTTTTCCCCATTAATTCTTTGTGCAGACTAGGTACAAACAGAATTTTCCATTAGTACAGCTGTCAGTGCACACTGGCAAACTCTTCTAGAAAGAAATTGGAATCACTGAGTTTTAGACTGTTCTCTGTACTTATCACAAGAAATGAAGCCCCTAGAAGTACTTGCATGACTTTAAACCTTCTACTTTATCTGTGATCTGTAGAGACTCATGCCTCATCTCCTTTCTACCCGGAGCTGGAGAATTAAGAACCAGACAATGGGGGAACCTTAG
>PVJX010037053.1:0-17198 GCA_004027295.1 Dolichotis patagonum | reverse complement strand
TTGCTAAGGGGGGGGGGCATGGGACAGGGGACAGGACGACATGAGACGTTCGATTCTCAGCCCATGAGGCCAGCAGGCTCACAGCTGCCCCCCCAGAGAGGGGAGGAGCTTCTTGTGCTCCAGGTACCCCGAGTCACCGCACAGTGCAGGTCCCAATGTGCAGGGTCCCTCCCTTGCAGGCCCCCAAAGTCCACCATACTCACCTGCTATTTCTTTCTGATGAATTGACCATTACATTTCCAAAGTTCTGAGATGGCCAACAGACCACAGAAAGAATTCTCTTTAGGCTCCTGTGAAACCAGCAGCTACAGCAATCTGCTGGCCTTGCTTCAGGGCCAAAATTAATTTTTTAAGAAGAATAAAAATAAATCATATAAAATAAAATAAAACTAATGTAAACAAAACAGTGAAAGTGATAGAGGACTTCAAAGTAAAATAGGGATTCAAAAATGGCTACCATAATGTCCCTTGTTTTTTTAAAAATAGCTACCCATAACATCGGATATAATAACATTGAAAAAGTAAACAGAATAATACTAATCAAAATCAAGGAATGAAAGCATTATAGGATTTCAAAACAAGATAATAGGAAATCAACAGTGTCTACCATAATATATTATCTTCAAAATAGCTGTCCATAAAATTAGACACAATAAAATCAAACAGAACAAGACAGAATAAAACAAACCTAACAAAACTATGAAAAAAATACAGGAATTCAAAATAGGATAATATGAAATTAACTGTGGTTACCACCTTCCCTTTCTAGACATTTCCTCTCTAATTACTTTCATAATATCTATTGTACATGTTGGATCCCAGTAACTCCTTCAGTTTTTTACTCTAAGAGATAACACAATGTTGACCAATATGATTCCAAACTCTTTTACTCAACTTGAGCATGATCTCAAGTTGTATCCAGTTACCTACAAAAAAACCTTGAGATTATCCTTTGTTATTTCTCAGTAGCTTTTCATTGTATGAAAATACCATATCTTTCTTATGCGTTTTGTGGTTGATAGGCATGATAAACCTGCTTTTTTCTGGTTTCCTGTTGCATGGAACAATTGTTTTCCCTCCTTTGACTTTCAGTCTATAAATTTCCTTTTGAATTAAATGTGTTTTTGGTATACAACATATTGCTTGATCTTATTTCTTGATCTACTCTTCCTGCATTTCTTTTTATTGGTGAATTGAGGACATCTACATGAATGGTTACAACTGGCATTCATCTCTGCCATGCTATACTCCTGCTGTTGGTGCCCCACTTTTACCCTTCATTCAATGCCTGCCCTTTCCCATGCTTGGGATGGTCTAAGCTATTACCTCTGTAAATAGTCTCTTTTTGTCATTTGTGTTGACGTCTGCTTTTTTGCTGACACATATCATTCTTAAATTATTTTGTTTGCCTTATCTTGCAGCTATTGAATTGTTATTTCCTAGTTCCTTGTTATTTTTAAGAGTTTTTTTCTTTCATGATCGTTAGCTGCAATCCTGTCTTCAAGGTCTAAAAGTTTATCTTCAGTATTTCTCAAGCAGTTTTGCCAGCTTTTGATGGAGCCTTAATATCCTGGATATCTCTTTGAATCTGTTTCATGCATTATAATTCATTCCTACCCTATTCAATCAAGTTTTTTAATCATTTTCCTATGCTCTTCTTTTTTATCTATGTCTTCTTTAGCTATGCTGAGAAATTCTTTTATTATGTTTATGATTTCTTCTTTTAACTGAGGTAGTGTTTTTATTCTGATTACTTTTGCAACCTCATGAAGTTGTTTCTTTACTTCAATTGCTATACTTTCAGAGATTTCAGGTGTGTAACTTGCATTTTCTTCTATGTATGTGTCTCCTAGACTTGTTCTGTGTGGGCTGGAGGTTTGAGATTGCCTTTTGCTCCTTTGTCTTGACATTTTCCTGGATGCCTCCCAACAAGCCAGTTCCCAGGCATTATCCATAGTGGCTGCCCTTCTGCAGTGTAGACAAATGGGCCAGACACCTGGGTTTCTCCGAAGGAAGTGGGGCATGTGGCAAGCCTCCTCACACCTGTGCAGCTAGCTATACCAAGGTTTCCCTAATGGCCATGGATATGTGACAGCTGGGCTGCTGCTTTTCTCAGCCTGTATAGCTACACAGGGACACCCCCATGGTAGCAAACACAGAGGTACATGTCTGCACAGTTCTCCCAGCCCACACTGACTGTCCACAGGAAGCAAGTACCTACAATGGCCTGTGGGTACATGAGGCATATCTCGCTATTTCTCCCTGTCCATGCTGGTTACCTGAGGGAAGCAAGCCTCCCAATGGAAGCACATGCACAGTAGCAGGTCTGGATGTTTCTCCCTGCCTGTGTTGGTTACTTGAGTGAGGCAAGCATCTGCATGGTGGTGTGCAGGAGTGAGTCTGCCTGTTTCTCTCTGCTCACAGTGGTTGCCGACAGGAGGCAAGACTTCTGATAGCAGCAGGCACACAGCAGAAATTAATTTATCCAAAGCATTGTTCTTCTGCCTCTTCTATCATTACCCTGGAGATAACTATTTTCTATGTGTATTTGTGTGTGGTCGATTGACAACTGGTGGTCAATTTGCAACAACAGTTGAACTGAATCAGGGTAGTGCTGAGTGCAAAGGATCCGCCTGAGGCTTGCTGCCCACATAAAAAGGAGAACTGGAGCAGAAGAAGTGTTATTGGTTCTCCACATGTGGTTGGTTTTCTTGTTGCCTTGAGTTCTCCTGGAGGAGCTTGTAGAGCTTCTTTTCTAATATGAACTTGGCTGTTATCATCAGAGGAGCTCAGGACCCTGTTTTTGCTGAGAATGGCTGCAGTTCCCTTTGGGGGAGCTCTGGTCCTTACTTTGAGCATTGCTTCTTGGCTCTGGAGGGGAAGATGTTGTGCTATTCCATCTACTGGACAAGCTTGTCAAGCTGGCTTCCTGATGTGAACTCAGCTGTTCTCATCATCAAAGGAACTTGGAACCTCACTGTCTCTGAGAATGGGTTTGGTACATTTCAGGGGAGTTCTGATCCTTACTTTAAGCATTGCTTTTGGCTCCAGTGCAGAACTTTCAACCTACTGCCACACGTCCTTCATTCTGCTGACACAGACTTTCTAACTTCCACCAATGAACTTTGGGCTTTCCAGTGCAGATTCATGAAACAGACTTTATGGGACATTGTCATGAGCTCTAGGTTTTCAGCTGCACTCATGCAGGACATTGGTGTGAGATCCAGAACCTCAGCTGGATTCTTGGGGTCTCAGTGTGCAGACAGATATCCTGCACTCTTTCCTTTGTATTTGACTCTTTGGGTGATTATCATAAAATAATATTATAAATTATTTGTCCTGTATTGTCTTGTTTTCCTTGCAAACCCTGACTACAATAGTGTCTGGCTGTGTCCTCGTCTCCTCTTAAATAAATCCTAGTCACCTACTCAGTGACCTGGTTTAATCTTAACTGCTAGAAGACTATTGTGTTGTCTTCTAGACCTACACTAGACAAACCCAAGAAATAACATACTTACGAGTGTGCTCATATGTATACATATATGTATATGTGAATTATGGGAATATTTTGAAGATAAATACATTTTGTCTGTGTTTTTATTTGTCCATATGTATAATACAGTCATATGATTTTTGTGTGTGGTGTTTAGTGTCTGAGTACCTACCAATGCTCTATCATTAAACAGCATTCCATCCTCTGTCTATGTATTTCCAGTGGAGAGAAACACATTAGTATATATCTATATTGTATACTTAGCACATGTTTATTAAATACTTATGAGCTCATAGTGGTGTTTATAATTGAGATCTAAAGGCTGAGTATTAATTTTTGTCCTTGCCCTTTCCAGGTTGCTACTGACTTTAGACAGTGAACACATGGCTCCCATTAACACAACAGTTTTAGTAATCTGCACAGACAAAGAATTTAATTGTTTATAAAGGAACTTAGCTATTTCTGTTGTATATATTATTGCAATAATTGATGATTTTGCAGCCTGATCCTTTTTGAGACAACTCCATTGACACACTTTTGGCCTATGCTTAGTTCTTATCAAATGCTTAAAATGAAGCGATTCCTTTCATAAAATATTTTAATTATAATTTTGCAGTGGGAACTTGACCATTGTTTCTTCTATCCATAAGAATAAGCTCCTGTGAAGAAGTAGTTTAGCAATGCTTCTACTATAGAACTAAATTCAACACTTACTACCATCTTGTCCCATATAACTGTGACATCTTGTTTGGTTTTGATCTATTAATCTTATTTTAAAAGGAATTAAATAATAATATCCAAACTGTTTTACAATAGTATTGTGAAAATAAAAGGATAGTATCTCTAAAGAGTGTAGCAAGGACATTGGAAGTATTTAGTAATACTTCTTAAGAAAGAGTAATAAGATTTAAGTATAAGAATATTTAAGATTGAGCAGGTGATTATTGGTTTAAAACTTAGCTCATATAACACAAAGGTGAGTATATTGTCAGATTGCTTGAGGTGGTTGGACCTCCTGGTGCATGCCAGAGACTAATTCAGTGTCTGGAAACATTATTCAAGAATTTGCATTTCAATACTACTTCTAGTGGGTTATACACTGATTGCACCACACTTTTAGAAACTATTACCTTTTTAATAAAAAAATAAAATTAGCATCCATTAACAATATGAGATGCAATGTGATATTTATTCAGAGAAAATGAAGCTGAAATGGGATCAAATGGTCTACAATCAGGAATAACATGTTTTATCAGGAAGTACAAAGTTGGGGTGTGTAATGATTGGTTGTTGTTTCCTCTCTTTTAATTTAGGATTTCTAAGCAGAGACAAACAATCATCTTCTCCATTCGTCAGCCTCGGCATTCCATCTTCCAGATGTTTGATAGTCTCACCTTATTGGCTGCAGGAAAACTAATATTCCATGGACCTGCGCATAGCGCTATAGAGCACTTTGCATCAGCAGGTGAGGTTGAGTTCTGTATGCAGTAAGTGTCTCATGCAAAGAACATTGGAAGAGAGCAGAGGAAGTCACAGGAGTGGTGTTTGATCTTGCATAGACAAACCCAAACCATAGGATCCACCACTCTAAAACATTTTTATCCAGTTTAGTACCAGAATGTTTCTTTACTTTGTAGCACTTGTTTGTTGTTTTTGTCCTTTTCCAATTTCTGTCCTATTTGAGTATGTTTGCAAGTGTGTGTCTGTCTCAGCTTCTCTTCTTCACCTGTATTCCTGTTGTTTTCCAGGTATGGTGACTTTTGTTGAGAGTTTAGTAGGATTTCTAAGCAGGGACTATATTAGACTCACAGCCAGTTATTCTGTCACCTAAACATTTCTGCTTTTTTTGTTGGAGGGGGTGAGGATCAAAAGAAGAGCTTGCATGTTGAGCTATATCTATAACCATTTTTAAAGTTTTTATATTGAGACAGTGTGTCTCACTAACACACTAAGTTGCCCAGTCTGGGCTCAATCTTGCCTGCTTTCCTTCTACTTCTTTAATCTCTTTTCAATGATTCAACATTTCTGAACTGCTTCTTTGTAACTTAGATTGAGTCAGTATTTTAGTTTTTAATGATATCTGCCTTCTGCTTCATTTTGAGATATTTTCTTATATTTAGAGATGCTTTTCCTGACATAAATACCATTTGAAGTGTTAGCCACCCATCTTAATATGAATTTGTCTTATTTATTTCTTTTAAAATAGATAAGAATACACTTATGAATCTGTAGAGCTCATGGGAGTTAAATTTAACTCAAATTTCAGGCCAAGTTGAGATGATTGCACAAAAAGAAGTTGATGAGTTTAGGTGTGCTGTGTTGTTAATATTCTTTGTAGATTGGTGCTGTGAGGATTTCTTGTCTATTTGGAGTTATGACGGCATGGCAAACAAAAATTAGACCTTTGCATTTAGTAGGTGGTGAAGTCATCATTATTGGCATTGTGTACTGCAGTGCCAGTGTTTCCTAGGGGAATTCAGAGAGCACATATACTCTGGCACTTACATTTTTTTCTTGACATGTATGATACAGGGTCACTGAAGCATCACATGCATTCAGAAAAGGATAAACAAGTCAGAGAAGAGAAGAGATGAAGAGAAAGTGAAGATTTTAGGTTCCATGTTCACATGCCTCACTTCACCTATCCTGTGATACGAACGCTTTTTATTTCCAAGGACATCAGCTTTGTCTTCTTGGGTTGTTTATCTTCTTTGTCTTTTTTGCTCCATAGGTTACAACTGTGAGCCTTACACCAATCCTGCAGACTTCTTTCTGGATGTCATAAATGGAGTCATCACTGCTGCAGAATCAGACAGAAAGGAGAAAGACCATGAACGTATGTGGGTCTGTAAGATTCACAGAGTTTTATCTCATTGTAGTGGCTGAGATTCAGCAATATGATAGCTCAGGCTTTGTGAATTCATGTGAATGTATTCTTTCTTTGTTTCTCTTTCTTTCTTTCTTTCTTTCTTGCTTTCTTTCTTTCTTTCTTTCTTTCTTCTTTCTTCTTTCCTTCCTTCCTTCCTTCTCTCTCTCTCTCTCTCTCTCTCTCTCTCGGTTTCTGTTGATATTTGTTTCTCTCTCTCTGTCTCTGTCTTTCACTTTCTCTTTTCTGATGCTGGATTGAACATAGGGCCTATTGACATTAGATAACCTTCCAACACTGAGCTATATCCCTGCATATTTTAAGAATTTTATTTTGATTCAGGTCTAGGCTACAGTCCAAGTAACAGTGCTCTTGCCTTAGTCTCCCTAGTTACCAAGAAGTCAGGTGTAGAGCATAACGCCTACATTAAACCATTGCTCTGATAGTAGTCAAGAAACACATTATTTTCCATGAGTACTTTTGGTGGTTTTGATTTAATTTACAAATGAACATTTATAAACTACTATCACTTTAACAAGAATTTCTATAAAATTAAGTGTGCTTATTCATTGTTTTTTAAGGAGAAGGATTGAAACCACTTAGCTATTCCCTTAACTTTCTTATCTCCTTTCCCTTCTCTCTTTCTGTCTGTCTCTCTGTCGGGTTGATATAGCATGTTGGTAAATTGCCCAGCCTGTGTTAAACTTTAAACCCTGCCTCAGCCTACAACAATACTTAACCCTACATTATCTAAAAAAATACCTGGCCTTTTATCTTTCCAAGGCCTGAGTTTCGTATTAATGATTACACATCTGTGCAATAATACATTTATTTTAAGGATTAACGTTGAAATGGGAAATGGAAAACTGGTTTACTATATCCATAAGGTGGTGACACTAGTAAAATGTCATGTTTTAGTGTGTGTAGCCATGGCAAATCTATTAATTTTTTATTCTCATGCTGTAGAATTGAAGTGTGATACAAGAAAGGAGTGACAATGAAATGTATTCAGTCATGTTTTTTCTGTAATATTGTTTCATCTTTGTCCACTTTTATTACAAAGGTAAGAAGAATGGGGAGTTTTCCATGAGAGATAAGCCAATCATAGAAAAGTTAGCTAAATTCTACGCTAAATCATCCTTACACAGAGATACAAAAACTGAACTAGATCAACTCTTGGATGATCAGAAGAAAAGGAGCATAACCTTCAAGGAGTTCACTTATGCCACCTCCTTTTGTCACCAACTCAGGTGGATTAGCTGGCGTTCATTGAAAAACTTCTTGGGTGATTTCCAGAGCTCTATAACTCAGGTAACCTGGAGAATTCTTTTCATTGTGTTGCAGAATAGTTAAGTGGGAAAAATTTGTTTTTGACTTATTGTTCTTCAGGATCATTTATCTCCTACCCACTCTTGCATGTATTGATCATCTCCACTCCACCTGGGATATAAAACCATCAATAGAACAAGAAAACAATTATTTTTTAATTCATGAAAGTTTTATTTTTAGAATACCCCAAAATATTTCATACAATCTGTGTTAGATAATCAAAGTAAAAGTTTAATTTTGCCTCAAAAAATATAAACTACAGGTCATACTGCTTAAATTGTGTTTTTCTAATAGGTGTCCTCTTTCATTCACTGATCATTGTGTGAAACCATTACGGTCATGTGTTGCACTTTGGGAACTCATAATAGTGAACACAATGAGTAAAAATAAAAATCTCTACTTTCATGAAACTTAGTCTTATGATGACATAAAAATTATAATTGAAAAAATAAACAAAGCATATCTAGTGATAAGATGAACTGTGCTGAATTTTAGAGCAGAGAAGGGGTGTAGAAGGGAAATGGAGAGGTAAGGAGATCTGGAGAGGAGTTTGGTTTGCAGTTGAAGTCAGACAGTGGGGGAACCCAGTGCCCCTGAGTTGATCTGAGGGTAGTCAGGGCTGTGCGCTGCCTGAGAGAAGAGCCTGTAAGCTGCATGTTGTTCCATATACAGTAATTGCTTCCTTGTGTTTAGAGAGCTGAACCTTTGGAAAACAATAGATACTTCAAAGATTATGCAATTTATAAACAGATAGGAAAAAATTTAACAATCTCTTCACCAAAGTGATATTATATACTTTTCTTTTTGTTGGTTCATGAAGATTGGTGACTAACATTCTTTGTGTTCTCTATGTTATTGTTAATTGTAATAACACATAAACTCTAGTTCTAGTTTGCTTTTCTATAAAAATTTGCAAGAGAATTAACTTAGCTGGCTGCTTTTATCATCAACCAATATGTTTCAACTGAATATTAAGTGATTGCATGTTTTGTCAGCAATGACATGCAAGAGAGCACTTAACATGTGCACCATAATTTTCATATTTGAATATTGTTGTCACCCATCATAAAGCAGACATTCTTATTATAGTCATCCTCTCATTTGCACTACAAGTTTCTGATTTTTACAATTAGGCATTCCTTTAAGAAAACAGGCACTTTTTAGTCCCATCAGTCAAGAATATTTTTTTTTCTTTGAGAATAGATTTGGTGTTCTCCAGAAACGAGTTTGATGAGGCATGTATTTCAATCTAGTCATCTATTGTTGAACAGTAAGATGTTGTAATGTTCTTTTTTATCAGACCATGTTTAGAGTACATAATGGTCACATTCTTTGTGGGGAGTTGTCACATGCATGCAACATCATCTAATTCTTTTTTCACTACCATTCCCTCCTCTCTTCTGCTTTTATCCTTCTCATGATTTCCTTCTCATGTAAAAAGACCTATCTGTCTACTTCCTTTCATCTGCCTATATTTTTTTTTTATCGGTACCGGGGAGTGAACTCACGACCGCACAATTGCAAAGCAGGCACTTATGCCACTGAGCTAAAACCACAGTCACTATTATTTGTCTTCTATTTTTCTATTTATTCATATTTTGGGATTTTCATCTAAAAGGAACCATGCAATATTTTAGTTTGCATATTATTTATTTCTCTCAACCTTATGGTCTCAAGGTTCACACATTGTCTGACAAATGACTCAAGTTTATCCTTCTTTATGCTATAGCAATACTCTATTGTATATAAATACAATGTTTTCTATATCTACTCATCTGTTGGTAGACCTATAGGTCATTTCCAAAATATATCTAATATGAATTTTGCTGCTATAAACATGAGTGTTCCTATATCACTGTAATATGACATTTTTACTGCATTTGGAATCCTTCATGGGGTATGCATAAGGTGGTAATTTGTTTGCTCCAAAAAGTTTGCATGTATCTGATCCAAGACAAATATGTGTAGTTCTGAATAGGGCACAGTTAGAACACACCTACTTTAGACAGTAGGAATGTGTGTGATTTGGTTTTGGCTTCTTTATGCTGCAAACATTAGGTACATGTTCATCCCATGTTGCACCAGGGAACTCACCTCCACAAAAAGAATTCCTGCAAGGTGTAGTGAAGCATCAGGATCTAGAATGAGTGCAGGACTTTGTATCTCCATGAACTTAGCATGACAACTACTGTTCAGGTTAAACAGTGCTAGAATAATAGTCTTCCAGTAGGAAACCCTTTTTTAATAGAGGGCC
This sequence comes from Dolichotis patagonum, assembly GCA_004027295.1. NCBI lineage: Eukaryota > Metazoa > Chordata > Mammalia > Rodentia > Caviidae > Dolichotis > Dolichotis patagonum. The sequence continues at coordinate 7,256 of PVJX010037053.1, read as the reverse complement.
AGATTATAAATATTTTACTATGCATTTCCTGTATGGTCTTTCTCTGAGGCTGTGAACCCTGATATTTTATTGTAAAAACAGCCATAAGTGATACATAAGGAAATGAATAAGGTTATGTGCTGATAAAATTTTAGTCATGGATACTGAATTTTCAATTTCATATATATTTGATAGTGTAAAAATATTATTCTCAATCTCATCCTATCATTAAAATTGGTAAAATCTCTTCTTATCTCACAGCTTGACACAAATATATCTAGCCTTCTGATCATTGGTTCATTGGATACTGACCTTTGGGGTCAGTTCTTGATTTTGTATTTATTTTTTCTCTGTTTTTTTGTTTAATTTGGAGCAGTTGAAATGTTTATGAATTATTTCAGATAAATTTTGCACATTTTTGTTAAAGTTATTTGTTTGTTTGAAACTGTTACATTTGATGATTTCAGCACTGGTCATTTACTAATGGTTGTATTTGAAAAACCTTGCCTTGAGTGTGTTATCTGTTTAAGGACAGTATTGTTCATTTAATGTGTCATGAATTTTTCTGCTCAAATCAATGTAGGAGAAATAATAGTTGACCACATGGAGAGTCCTTTCTATTAGTGTATTAAACATCTGACTCTGAATTTATTCAACCAGAGACACAACCATCCCTCAGAGCTGATTATCAGAAATATCATCTAAAATTTTTAAAATAGGAACATATTGGAGCATTAATTTTTTATCACTTTTCAACTGCATTTTTATCAAAAGTGAACTGAGACCGTAGGCCCAATGCTCACAGTGATGTCATTTCTTCTGTTGTGAAATGCTCAGTTTGTCTAAGGGCTTCTTTCACGACAGAATGAGTAACACGTTTGCACTTTATAAAAGGACTTTCTCATGAAATTCATCGTTTTTCCAGTATACCTGAAAAATGACTAAATAGTTTAAAAACTTGAAATCTGTATGAAGCATCCTATGGATAATAGTGATATTGTTAGTATATTGTAGTTTAGGTCTCACGTCCTCCCAATGTCCCGTGCATTCAGCAATAGGGTTTTAGAAAGTGATTACATGATGGGTTTTAGGAAGCGACTGCATGACATAGCTCACTTGATGTTAGGAGATCTAGTCTGTTTAGCAGTGCCCACTAAATTGCTGACCTGGAAGAACACATCTTCCTCCCTGCTGCCTCTGTGCTGCCTCTGCTTCCTGGCTGCCATAACATGAGCCCCTTTGTTCCACTGAGGCCCTTCCCCAGCTTAGGTTCTGTCTTAGATCCAGCTAACTCTGGACTCTTAAAAACTATGAGTCAAAATTAACGTCTCCTCCTTCAAGTTGTGGATGTTAGGTACTGTGTCCTAGTGATGAGAAAGTGATTACAATATGGGATAAGGTATCATGTTGGAATGTAAAAAAAAATCTAAGGATGGGCAGTGTCTAGCTTGGTGCATGTCATAAAATGTTCTACTCCATTGCACAAATGTGCATACTGCATGTTGATAAAGTCATCAGCATTTATCTTGGAAAATTGCTCTGCTGAAATGAAGAAGAGTATGTTCAGTATATTCATTAATATATTAATGAAGAGTACATTCATTAAAATGTGGCAGGGTAGTAGAATCACCCTCATATTACTGTTGACTAGCAAGGGGATTTTTTAAAGGTTATCTCATGAGTGCAACATTTAAATGTTATCATTTATAGGCTATGATTTTTACAAGCTACACTTTAAAGATTATTCTGTTGTAATAGTTAAAATTACTTCATGTATAGTATTGCGATTTTTACAACTATGACATTTCCAAGATGCATGGTAGGAGTTTTTCATTTTTTTGTGATGATTTCTCATAGTTTTATGTTTAATCCTTGAGTAATTAGAATTTTTCCATTGTTTTACATCGTAAAGTAGTACCAAAGCCTTAGTTAATTGATGGCCCTTAAGAGGCTTTTTCTCCTGAAAACAAAGGAGATGTTTGTGCAGTCTCCTGGGTGCCTTCCACACAGACTGAGCAGATAAAGGATGCAAGCACTGGCACCTCAGTTGGCCTCCCTTTTTTATGTAACTTCCTAGACATTAGATAACTGGCATACAGATCACCCATAAATCCTTATTGTGGAATATGCCATTGTGTGCTTTAAAAACTTTTGTTATTAAGTTTTTGATACTTGGGATCAATGCCAGATTCTTGTGCATGCTAAAGAAGTATGCTACCTCTGAGCTACTTCATAGCCCTAAAATTCTGTTTAAATGCATCTTGCTTTTACTTTTGCCTCTTGTAGTATAAAACTGTTCATATTCACTGGCATAGAGACTGAGATGTAAGCTCAGCTCACAACTCATAGTCATGTAGACTTTATTTTGCTCCCATAAGGACCCCTCCAGGTGCCTGTATTGCTCTTTTATGCTTCATAGGATTCATGAGTGCAGCACCTGAGCTGTGCCTTGATCTGGCAGTGCCTGGCAGGACACTAGGAGGAACTTTAGATTTTATAGTCATCTCCTCTGTTGTCCTTTCAGCTTCTTAAACAACTCATACATTTTTTGTTTAATGTAGGGAGAAGTGCAAAAGTATAATTTATATTTTTCAATTTAGGGAACAGTCCAATAAAGTATACTTTATATTCTCTGTGGAACTTTGTCTAGCATATTTAACATCTTTAATTCAGTGGTGATGCCTATATCTATGTATATCTATCTTAATAGTAAATAATGTTTAAAAATTTCATTTCTAACGGAAATTCCTTTCTTTTTTATGTTTCTTTTTGAAAAGATCATTTTCACAATTATGGAGGGACTTATTATAGGTGTCTTTTTCCTTGGGATAAAATATGAGTGTGCTGTAATACAGAGTAGGTAAGTCATTTTATCTCTTGATTCTGGGAAATACTGTCACTTTGTTCAAGCTTAGGGATATCTGTTAAGAATTTTAGTGCTATATCTGTTGAGTATGTCATTGTGCGATCATAGTGAGATAAGATGATATACGAACATTGAATAAAAAGGTTACTTTATTTGTCATACCTATACACATGCATGTAGTCTTAATGTATGCACAACAGATATTTTCACTTTTAACTATTTTAATTGTGCCATTCAGTAGCATCAAGTACATCTACATTATTCAGCTATCACCATGAGCCAACTCTACAACTTTTTTTATGTTCACTGGAGGAATCTCCATGTCCAGGAAAATAGTAACTCTCAATACAAACCTATCCAAAATCCTGATTAATATAAGTTTTCTTTCTGGTTCTGAATTTCACTATTCCATGAGCCTTATATATATGGAGCTACAGGGTATGTGGATGTGTGTGTGTGTGTGTGTGTGTGTATTTCTGTAGCCATATGTCCAAGTTTTAACTTGTCTTTGAATTTTATTCCTTCTTGAGAATCAGGAATTGTATATTGTGTTTGGCAGAAATTTAGCCAGTAGCAGGCTGAGAGACAGGTGCTTGTGTCTACATGAAAATCAAAGAAGGCATGACATTGTTTTTCCTTTACTTTCTTAATCATTAGCTATAGGTAAAATCCATAAAAGCCTGTGGTTCACACTTTAGCTCATGTGAGTATATTTGATGAGCATGCTGAAAAGATCCAGGACTTGTGCAAAGTCCAGACTATAGGTGAAATTTTGGAAAACCTTAGGGCCTCAAAACATGTAGAAAATGTCCATGAAAAAATTACACTAAAAACTACACTTTTAACATTTGCCTTGTAAAAAAATGTTATAATGTCACTTGCTACAAGTCTCAATTGCAGGTCATGGGAAGGGTTTGAACTAGTGTCTGCTTCTATTCCATTCTTTTTGTATCTCTCCCTCTTCATTTTCCTCAGAACAGTTCTACATTCTTTCTTTCTCTTTGATAAGTTGAATGTTACATCATTTCCTGAAAGTTCTGTGATTAGAAAACTGACCTAAGTGTGTTTAAATAACTGAAGCTTTTCATTTCTACTCTATCCTGACAGAGCATGGATGTTATACGCGTTAGTATTCTCCCATTGTTTCAGCTACCTGTCTGTAATACAGCTATTTCTGCAGGAGAAGAAGCTCTTTATGTGAGTAGGGCTGGGAAGGACCATCAGAAATTGTTGGGGAGATGATTACAACCAGAATATGACTAAGAATCTCATGCTGGGCAATACTAGTTTTTTAATATTTTCCTTATTGACTTGTATGGTTCTGCATTATAAATTTTAAGGGTTTGTCACTAATAAAGTGAAATTTTAAATTTTATGGAGATTGCCAACATTTATTGAGATAATATACCCAAGGATAGGAGAAAATTTGAGTGTTTGTGCACCCTGATACTAAATTATATGAGGAATTTAGATTTTATTCAACAAATGCCAGTGGTGCGTAAGAATCAGTGATGAAGGCACTCCAGTGTCTTTGATTAGTTTTGAGAGGCTTGGACATGATTAAATAGTGGAACTCTAAGAAAAATACAGTTGGAAGGTAAAGATGACAAAGAATGTGAGAAAGTTCAATCCTAGGTGTGCAGTTGAGTGGAACAAGCCAAAAGGCTGCTTTAATTTAAAGAGAATAATGATTTTATTTCTTGTGTTTTTCAAAGATGAAAGAGACTTGCCCCTACATAACAAGCACAGTAATCATAAGAGAGGGAAGGAGTGAAGATAGAAGAGGAAACATTTAGATTTATGAGAGAAAAATGTCAGAAAGAGAAAAGATCAAGACTTGATGGCTGACAGGACTGGGTAGGTTAGAGGTACAATAACTAAAAGAAGGACTCTTTTATTTCATTTTAAACATTGCTTAGTGATCTGAAGCTGCATTTGAGGTTTTGGAGTAATAATATTGCCTTTTTCATAATCAGAAGTGGGGCAAGAATAGCCCTCATGGCCACTGAGATTAGCACGTGAAGCGCTGCTTTTCACAAAGAATCAGCATCAGAGGAAAAATTCAGTCTCTGAGGAGAGTGAGGTGACACAGACTCTGTGCACATGGTAGGGCGTTCTGAGGCCAGCATAGATGATAACACAAGGATCTGTAATAAGAGAGGATCACAGTGAGAACCTCCCATGGCTGATATCTAGAAGTGCTGATATCTGAGAGCATGAAAAGTTGGAGGGAGCATGGAGAATGTGGGAAGCTCTCATGTTATACATGTGGCAGCAGAAATCTGTAGAGAAACAATCTCAACTATTAGTTAATGCCTTATTAAATTATCAAGGATGTATATTCTGTGTTTGTCTTCTATAGGCACGAGTATATGAGTGGGTACTACAGAGAGTCATCATATTTCCTTGGAAAATTGTTTTGTGATTTGGTACCCAGGAGGTTGTTGCAAAGTTTTATCTTTACTTGCATACTATATCTCATAGGTAAGTAACAAGATAAATAGGCTTTGTCTTTAGTCCTGAATATGAGGTGAAGCCAGTTTCCTTTTGTTGGTGCATTTATAATTCTCAAAATGCAGACCAAGCCATGACCCATATCTGTAAACCTGTGTCTATTTCTATCCAATTACATATACACAATTATAAATATACATGCATATATAAATAGAGATCAAATATATACATGTACGCTCTCCCTCTTTTAGTGTCCTGTCAGAAAAGATGACTTTGAGATTTATTGAATTAACAGAAATATTTGTCTCATAGGTATAGAGAATTCACTTATGCAATATACTCACAGGTTGCTACTCTTTGCATACACACACACCTATCCACATATACATTAGAAGTATGTATTTTATAACACAGTAAAGGATATAACTGCTAATAGAGCTTAAGCCTTTCATTGTATTAATAAGAATTGTGTCATAAAATTTAAGAATATTATACAAACTTCTGGGCTACTAATTCATATTATTGCACTTATTTCCAAATCTTTAGACTGCTTAACCTATAACAAGTCATTATTGTATACAAAGTAACTTGTGAAACGTAAACTCCCTATTCTCTATTAAAGAGTTGTGTTGTGCTTTGTCATCCATTTTTGAAGATATTAAAACTACAAGGATGGCTTTTATTTCTGATCCAAGTTTCTATATTCATGCAGTTATAGCAAACAAAAAGTGCTGTGGAAATGTCTGCTTAAGGGAATATGTCATTGATGAATTTTCTGTGAGAAACGACAGCAGAGTTTTGACTGATTGTGTTGTCTCATGAATTAACAATTGCTCAGACTTACATGTACTCAATCAAAGGTGTAGATGGAAAAGTGCCTTTGGAGTAACTGTGAAATAAAACTCTGTGTTGTTTCCACATTTACATGCAGGTGACAGTAAAATTGGTGAGCTCAGGTACCTCATTAGTTGGTTACTTTTTACATTCTGATATTAGTTTCTCACAATGTTGTAATGCTATTTGCATAATAAACCACCTCAATTATAAAGCAATGCAGGCAACTAGACTAATCCCTTTTTTTCTTTCCAAGGACTGAAACCAGCAGTGGAGGCTTTCTTCATTATGGTGCTTACCCTTTTGATGGTGGCTTGTTCAGTTGATTCCGTGGCACTGGCCATAGCAGTAGATCAGAGTGTGCTACTGCCCATAATAACATTTCTCCTGAACAGATATTTTCGGTTTTCTCTGGTGAGTAGGAACTGTGCATCTCTGTGAGGAAAATTTTTCCGTTGTTCCTTCCTATACATTCAGCCATCATGTAATCTTCATTTGAAGATTTTTACATAGGATTCTAATACTTTCAAGAAATCATATGTTGAAATAGATTTTATAAGGGAATTTAACAGTTTTCCTCAATATTCATTCATGACTTTTCATTGCCTTGTTCTATTATAGTTACCATGACTTGGTTAATAATATAGTTACTATGGCTTGGTTTTACTGATTAGATTTTTGTTTTGTTTTGGTTTTTTGAAACAGGGTCCTTCTGTGTAGTTCAGGCTGGCTTTGGACTCACTTTGTAACTCAGCCTGGCCTTCAATCCTCCTGAGTGCTGGGATTAAATGTGTGTACTGTTAGCTTTTTAAAAAACAGTTATGATGGAACATTAAATGAGAAACTCAAAAATATAACAAGTATGATGGACAGTTTCCTTCATAAAGTAGCCAGATTATCTGCTTGCCTTTCATGTTAGCATTAGAGAAATTCTAGTTCTTAATCACAACAGAAGCGGTTTTTGTTGGAGTTACTCCTCTCCAGGATGAAAGGTAAGTTCCATGAAAAGTTTCCAGTTTGGGGAGACCATTTGAGTGCTTCTAACATTTTGAAAAACATTCTTTTAAAATTTCAAGGAAGTTAAAATTTTACTGCCCTGTGAGACTTTCTCCAAGTACACTAT
>PVJX010037052.1:0-17168 GCA_004027295.1 Dolichotis patagonum | reverse complement strand
ATGAGGGCAGGAGGCTTTGGGGAGCATCTAGACAGAAACCCAAATGCAGAGGTTCCTTGCGTCCCCGACCCCAGGGAGAGTCAAGGAGGTGGGGAGACATCACGTGCGGGTACAGAGAGGGCCGGGCTTCAGGCACAGGCCCCAGGGGTAGGGTCTGTGCCACGGTGCGGTGCGGTGACACTGACCAGTCCTGTGAGAGCCGAGGATTCCCAGGAAGCAAGAGCAGAAGGAGCCCCCTCCCAGAGCCGGCAGCACATTACAGGGGTCTGCAGGCTCCTTGGGAGAGGTCTGGGGACTCCTAGGGACATCGGGCGTGTCTGAGAGAAGTCCGTGGTGGCCTTGAAGTCATGCAGCTGGGAATGGGCCCTGGAAAATGGTGGTCCTGTGGCCAAGGTGACCCTGGATTGGCTCACGAGAGCCTGACAGCCCCACAAGATGATCTTGGGGGGCCTACCTTCCTCCAACGTGGCCCTCCCTGCTCCAAGGGTGAAAGCATGAAGGGACCGCCCAGCAGAGGGCCGGGTGAGGGAGTCTATTCACTCTGTCCCGGAGCGAGCGAGGGCTTCCTGGAGCGGGGCTAGGCAGGGAGCCGGGGTCACATCCACGACTCACAGCTGTGGGACGTCCTCCCGATATTAATAATGAAAGGGCAGCTCCCTCAGAGGCCACCGGCTGTTTGGCTGTGACAGGAGCTCAGGGTGCCATGCTGTCCCAGGGATGCCACTGCAGATAGATGAGGAACCCTGGCTGCAGTGGGCAGCCCGCCCCGCCCCAGGGCTGTCTGCCACGTCTTTAACGATGCTTTGTGAAGCCCATTAAATATGCATGGCCCCCATGAAACTTTAATGTCTCACTTTGAGGTGTCACATTTTTCACCTCCTCCTGGGATGGGAGAGGACTGAGCCGCAGAAGGCAGCTGCTTGGCCGTGGGGACCCTGGCAGGGCTGGGGTGGGGAGGCTGGTCCCTTGGCCAGAAACTCCCCCGTCTTGGGCAAGGCACAGCAGGGAGCATCCACCCTCATCCCCAGGAACCACGCCGAGCAGGACAGTGGTCCCCAGACTGGAAAGGGCCAGACCACAAACGCTTTAGACCAGTCATGTCCATCTCTGATTTCTTTTGACCAACCCCTCAAAATGCGAACGTTGTTCTTAGCTCAGGTCTAAACAAATACGGGCTGGAGCTGTGGGCTACAGTTCGTCCACGCTGAGGCCGTCACATTGTACCTGCAGAGGAGGAGCAAAGTCCCCTGGGGCCGTGACTTTGGAAAGGCTCACAGTGTGACCTTGGAAATGCTCCTCACTAATAAGGGTGGTGACAGATGAAGAGCCTCTCACTTTGCTGCTGGCCGCTGGCATCTGGCAGACTGCTGAGTCCTGCCATCCTGACTGGATTAAGGGTGCCTGGGGAGGTGACTGCATTATGAGGCCACTGACCACACTGCCGAGACCCATGGAGGGGATCAGAGCCAGAGGGCGTGGTCCACAGGGGTGGGACTCCGGTCCCTGACTCCTTCCACTTCAGTTCTTTTTCCCTGGTCCCTGAATGCCATGCTTCCTTGCCTGCGATGATGTCCCTGTCTCCATAGGCGACTAACCATGGACTGAACCCTCTGGAACTGTGAGCCACAACCTTTTCCTTTAAGTCGAATGTGTCACACGCTTTGTCCCAGGGATGGGAAAGCTGACCAGTGTACCTGGGAACATCTCACCCAGGCCTGCATCCTCTGTCTGAAGTGGACACACAGAGGGACCTTGAAAGATTTGAGGGAACGGTATGAGAGAAGCGGGGAGACAGCAAGCAGAGCAGCCTGAGGGTTCATCCACCCCGTGTGCCCATTGGAATCATCCAGGTCCTTAAAAATACTGTAGGCAGACGGGAGAGAAGCCACTTGCACCCGGCAGCGTGGCCGAAAGAAAACAGAAGAAAAAGAAAAGGAAAAGAAGAACCAGCGCTGGAGAGGAGGTGGAGAGGAGGTGGAGAGTGAGACGCAGTCCTGACACAGTCAGGGGACACCTTGGGTCTGAGGACAGGCAGAAGCCAGGCCTTGGCCTGCTGCTCCTTCAGAGCATGGTCTGTGTCTTCCTCGGGGACAGGAAGGTGTTAAGAAGCCACTTTCGCCATCACCCAGGACTCTTCACTTGGGCCCACCGATGCCCAACTGGCACCAAAGCAGAGCAGAGCTTGGCCATCCTCTTGTGTCTTCTGTTGCTGAAAATCCCGGGTCAGTTCTCTCCCGTGCTGGGGCCTGTCGATCATTTAGGGAGTGTCCACCTAGAAGCTGCCGGACAGGCTCCATCAGCCCTGTGTTCACAGGATCCTCTCCCCCTTCACGACCAATGAACCTATGACTGCACGCAGAGGCCTCCAGCCACTGTGCACTGGAGCGCCCGGACTCCGGGCAGGTCGGAACCATCCTGCGGCCACGACGATTCCAGAGCTGCGACGCCGGCACTGAGATAAAGGTCCGTCCTTAAAGGCCGCCCCTCATCTTTGGGGTGCACCCATCTGGACCCTTATATCAGAGTGCATGTGCATTTCTTTCATATCCATTTCTACTAAAGCAAGGACCCACACTAGCAGGCAGCCGTCAGAGCCCTGGCCCAGCGCTGGTGGGGTGTGTGTGTGTGCGTGTGCATGTGTGTGTGTGTGTGTGTGTACGTGTGCGCGCGTGCCACGACGGCCGCTGAGGAAGGCAGTTTGGCTAAATGTTCAATGAGCGGAGATGGCCCCAGGCCCACGAAGGGGGATTTGGCGAGGGGAGGAGGAAGGGCCGGTCCGCACAGCCAGGGGGAAGGAACCGGACACCATACATGGGGGATCGAGGCCACGTGTGTGAGGACTCCGTGGCTGGAAAGTCCAACATGGGCAAACCGCAGAGGGACAGTCCAGAGCTGCTTCCAGGGACTGGAGGGCAGGCGGCAGGGATGGGGCTGGGGGCTGACCGTTTCATTGGTCTCAAGGGTGATAAAAACAAGATCTGGAAGAAGACAGAGGTGCTGGCCGAGTAAATTGCGACAGTGCATGGCGCACTGTAAAATGCGTATTTTATCACAACAAAAGACCGCACTTCTGAGCCACTTCATGTAACATCAGCTATTATTTTAAGAAATAAAATGCTACGCCCAGGCTCACAGGATCGGAATCCGTTTCGAGAGACCCAGGCAGCTGGGCATCTGTGTCTTCCCAGCTGACCTGAGCTGGGGCCCTCACTGGAAGCCACCAAGCAATGACGGCCACTGTGGGGTGATCAGCACGCTCCTGGGGCACATGGGATGGCGTCAGGTGAAGCTTTAAATCACACACGCACACGCACACGCACACGCACGCACACACACATGCACACACACCCTGGCACCAGCCCCGCTGAGCGGCCACCACCAGCCCTGTGGGTGGGACTGGGGGGCAGCTGGCCACTGTCCAGGCCCAGGTGACCTGCAGGACCAGGCGGGGCCCCAGGGGATGAGCACCCCAGGCTCGGGCCCGTGTGTGGTGTCTGCGCTGGCGCGAAGAGCCCCTGCTGCCCAGCAACTTGTGGGTGACCAGGGACCCTCAGAGCAGAAGCACCTTGCTCTCAACATTTTGAAATGTTGGAATTATTTAATTTATTAATAATTATTAAAAATTTATTAATAATCGAGGACAACCGAATGCTAAGTCAGAGGATTCCCAGCCTGCGATCCGGAAGGGAGGGGAGAGGAGAGTGCGCAGGGGCAGGGGAGGTGGGTGCAAGCTTTTGCTTTGCTTTGCTCTGCTCTGCTCTGCTCTGCTCTGCTTTGCTTTGCTTTCTCTTTCTTTTCTTCTTTTCTTTTTCCAGTCCTGGGAGTTGAACTCAGGGGCAGCAAGATGGGGCAGGGGGTGGCCCTGGCCCCGGGGGACATCCCCCCTCCGCCTCCCGAGCTCACAATGTGGACAGATGTGACCAGAGGCTGGGCAGGGAGGGCTGGTGGCCCGGGGGTGCCCTGGGCCTCATGTGCCCGTTGGAGGGGTGAGGACAGGGGTCCTGTGAGCTGGGGGACGGGTCCCTGTGCCGGCTCGGGCCGCTGCCCTCCCCTCCTCTCCTCTGGATGGAGGCGGCTCCAGGCCTGTACCATCTCTGTGTGTGACCCAGGCGGGTCTCTGCTGCGTGGCCAAGTGCTGCTTCTCTGTCCCCCGTGCACCTGTGTCTCTCTGTTGGCGCCAGTGTCTCTGCCTGTCTGTCTCCTCACCTCCATCACCTCTGTGCTTTCCTCGGCCTCCCCGGCACCCTCCTGCCCCTTCCTCCATGGAATATGGATCACCCCGGCTCCCAAGCACCCCACTCTTCGGAACGTTCACCTTTCAAATCCAGCAGCTGGGCAGGGGCCCTGGCTGTGACAGCACCAGCTTGGGGGAGGTGACAGGTCCCTGCCCTGGCTGTCACCCAGATCTGAACTCCCTCCTGGCTGTGTCCTGTGAGGGTGTGATCAGCCTGGTTCTGTGGGACTGGGGGTAAACTGAGGCACTAGAGTCCTGGGTGCAGGCTGCTGTTGAAGAAGCAGGAAAGATGAGATGTGTCCAGAGCTGTGGTTGGAGGATCTGCCTCCATGGGGTTTCCCTGGGGCACCTCCGTCACCCATGAGCCTTGTGGGTTTCCCTGGAAGAGGAAGCATGCAGGGCCCACCGAGGCCAACATAAGATCCCCGCTGTCTCAGGAGCAAGACTGAGCTCCAACTTGAGATCCTCCTGCCTCAGCCTCCCCATGTGTTGGGATTACAGGCGTGTGCCACCGTGTCTGGCTTCTCTGCATCCCAAGAGAACAAAGTGGAGGTTTCAGTGTGACCAGAGACTCTCCAGGGTCCCACAAGCAAAGGGCGGGTCTGGGGAAGATTCTGTCTGGTTCCAAAGCCCAAAGACTTTTCCAAGGGCGACCCTGGACCAGGGTGGGCTCATGCTTGAGACCCCAGGAAGGGCATGAGTGACCCCGGAGTCCCTGACCCGGGGAGCCCAGACCTTCCTCGGGGTGTCACGTGCAGCTGGGCTCCTGGTGGAAGACAATGGGGGTCTCGGCCAGCCCAAACAATGCCAAACCCCATTCATTCATTCATTCATTCATTCCATGAAGACTTACTAAATGCCTCCTCCATGCCCGGCACCAGACTTGGACCCCAGGAACGCAGAGTGACGGCACAGAGCTGTGTTCCAGGGCGGAGGACGGCGCTCCAGCTGGGGGTGTGGGTGGTACAAGCAGAGCTGTGTGGGCTCCTGCGTGGATAATGGAGCTGCGTGAAGCAGAAGAGGGACGAGGAGCCCTGAGCAGGGTTCAGGCAGCCACTTTGAGGCCCAGCGGTCTGGGGCAGGTTGGAGGTGCACACGGCTGGTTGTCCACGGTACTTGTGGACAGAAGGATCGTTTTCAAAATCCTGATTGTGCCTAGGACAGAAGAGCACCTCGGGGAGCTGGGGAAGGGACAGGGTGGGTGGCCGAGACCCGCACTGGGTCACTCTAAGCTGTGTGACCTCACAAAAGTTGCTTTGTGCCTCAGGGCTCACTGCCGACCGTGCTCCACAGCCGGGGAAAGACCCAGAATCTCAGTGTCCTTCCTGCACGCCACCTGCCTCTGGGGGCTCAGTCCTGACCTCACTGGCCGGGACTTAGCCACACCTAGGAGACCCAGGAGTGACCAGTCCAGGGGCCTTAGCAGGTCCCCTGGTGGTCAGTGTGGCCAGTGGTTAGGGTGGCTGGCCTCACCCATGCGGTGGGGGACATTGGCCTCAGGCACAGAACCTTGGAGAAGCGGGGGAGCTCCTGTGCCCTCCGTCCTGGTCCCTCGGAGCGGGGCTGGCCCTGCCTCCAGCGCAGGCTGCTCAGAGCCGCTTCCTCTAAATCAGCTCCCTGGGCCTGTTTCGCGCTGCGGCTGAGAAGGGCCCTAACTCAGGGCGTCTAATGTTCCCCCTGGGCCTGGGGACGGCTCCTCGAAGCTGGCCAAGTCCATCCCAGGCGGCCCCTGCTTCCCCAGGGCTGAGTCCCACAGCGTAAGTAATGCATGAGCCTCTCGGGCCCCATTTTCCTCGGCAAGTCGGGAACTCGAACCTGGTGCGGGGCGCGGCTTGATGGAGCTCGCAGGCGGTGTATGTGCCGTCCCTTGGCGCCTGGGCCACGCCTGCTGGCCTCCGGAGTGCGGGCTGAGTGCCAGCTCTCCGGGGGTAGTGTGGGCCAGTGGTTAGTGTCCCTGTGGCCAGGGCTGGCTCTGGCTCCTGGCCCTGTCACTCCCGAGGTGGGTGACTCAGAGCAAGCAAGCGCCTGACCCCAGGGTCCTGGCAGGGCCTCCCCCAGCTGCTCTCGGGTCTCACCTGGACAGCACGCAGCCTCCGGCCTCTGCACTAGCGCAAAGCCTACTTCCACCTGGACGGGGTCATCCACACCCCAAGAGTCTCGGGGGACCCAGTGGAGCCCAGTGGAGCCCCATGCTCACCTGACCCTGCGCCCCGCAGGCTTCCTCCCTGACTTTTCCTGCCTTCATAAACCCCTCTCCCCATGCCCCAGGTGCAGCTCTGCTGCTGGGAACCCCCCTGAGACAGCAAGGGCCTTTGGGGCCCTGAGCCCCATTTACCTCATCTGTGAAATGGGCAGAACCCTCCCTGCAGCGTGCAGTCGGCACGAAGGCTGTGGCATCACGGCTTGGCACACAGTAAGTGCTCGGTGAATGCAGCTGGTCAGGGAGGGGAGGGACACAGGGCTGTCAGTTGCTCCTCAAGCATTGGGGGTGCCCTGGGTTTCCCGAGGAGGAGACAGCCTTAGAAACCTCCGCAGCCCCGCTGGTACGCCTCCACCCCGCAGGGACACCAGCAAAGCTGTTGTCCTCAGCTCCGGGCTCACGGCGCGGCCCCTGCACACTGGGCCACGGTGCTCCAAGGGTATCTTTGTCTCCTCCCGTGATCAAGTGAGTGGACCTTGTCCGTGTCACCTGGGGTGCGTGTGGACAGAGGGGATGGCACAAGCTGCAGGGGACAGAGCAGTGAGCAGGCTACACTCCCAAGGAGGCAGGCAGAACCCTGAATGGCAGGTCCACTGGGATGTGTGTCTGTCCCCTTCACACTCGGGGCAGGGCAGGGCAGGGCAGGGCAGGGGTCTCTCCCTGGGCTCCTCCGAGGGGCCCCGAGTCTGCCAGCTCATGAAGAGAAGACAGGGAACAGGCAAGAAGGAAGCTGGTGTGTCCCCAGCCACCCACAGCCTGCTGGGGGACTGCCTTCTGTAGAGGCAGCCCGGGAACACCAGCCTGCCTGAGCCACCATGTCACCTTCGTCCCCTTTGGACCAGGCGTCCTCCAGAGCTAAGGGCTTCCCGGCCGCGTGGTGTGGGACCAACCGGGAGGTCATTATGTCTCCTGGGACCAACAGAGGGAGGAAGCCGCTGTCCAGCACCCAGGGTGGGTCTGGGGAGATCAGGCCAGGCCGAGTGCTAACCGCTGGGCCAACCCGCCCCCTTCGCCACTGCCACAGACACCACCCACCACCAGGTCCTTCGAGCCTGGCCTGGCAGGGGGTGTGACCTGAGGCCTGCTCCCACAGGGGGAGCCCCGAGCCTGCCTGAGCTCGGCTCCCCCAGCACCCCAGCCACGCACAGCTGGACCTGGGTCCGAGGTGTCCTGCGCAAGCTGCCTTGGGGCCGCCTTGGTCAGGAAGGAGGTGTGGGGCGCCCCAACCTTTGGATCCTCACAAGACGGCAGCTCCCAGAGTCACCAGGACAACCTCCTGGCCACCCTTGTAGGACCCCGGGGACCCCCCACCTCCTGCGTCCAGCCTGGGCAGCCCCGCCGTGGGCACGGCCATCAGCCCGGGATGCCGGCCGCCCTTTCATCTGCGGCCAGCAACTTCCAAGCCGATTCGATTCTCCTGGGCTGCTGGTGATGGGTCACTGAGGTGAGGGACGTGGCGAGGGAGCAGAACACGCTCTGCTGTGAAGAGCTTGGTCACAGTGTCCCTCCTGCTGCCTGCTGCCTCCCTGGGTCTGAATCTACATAAGGGGGACTCTGGGGAAGGACACAGGGACCAAACGGAGGGGGCCGAGGGCACAGATGGGCCTGGACAAATCCCAGGACCACTTTCCAAGCTGTGTGACTCTGGGCAGGTTGCCCAACCTCTCTGGATGCCGGTTCCCACCTCCTTGGGGTTCTTGGGGTGATCTAAGGGGTGCGCAGCCTCGCCGCAAGCCGGCGCCTAGGGAGCGCTCAGGAATGGAAATGCTGTTGTGACTGTAGGGTCCGTCTTGCCCAGGTCCTGGACGGTGGGGACAGCAGGGCAGCAGAGAAGGGGCCGACGCCAAGGCACAGCTTCCTGCACTGCCCAGGAGGCAGCTCCAGGGCCCGTTCACCTGGGCTCCCTCGATGGGCACCCACAGGTGGAGCGGGCGGGAGCCCCAGGCCTGCCCTGTAGTTCACCTTCTCTGGGCACCATCAGGGCAGCAGCCGGACGCAGGGCCTGCTCTTGGCAAAAGCAGCAGGACTCGGGCTGGGCGTCCCCAGGGTCCTGGGGCCCTGGGCGTGGCCCACAGCCCCCTTGTTTCCCATCCAGCCCCGTCCTTGGGGTGACCTCAGAGCTGTCACAGCAGCTCTGGGAGACCCGTGGAATCCAATCAGCCACCCTGAGTCACTCTGCAGGCCTGCCCCCTCTGAGAAGCAGCACAGGAAAAGCTCAGGAGAAGGAAGTGGTAATAGGATCAGCAGAATCCAATCGGGGGAGGCCGGAGGGGGCCGGGTGCACACATGGCTGCCTGGAGCCTGGAGTCCCCGCGCCCCCGTCGTGGCCATAGCAATGTGGGGGCCCAGCCGGGCCAGCACAGCCCTCGAGACACTCCGGCTGCTGAGATGGAACCCCCAAATCGCCTGCTCGGTAAGTTAGCATCTTTCAACCTCCGGAAGGCTTAGAATGAAGTGTAAACACGATTAAGAGAGTCAAAACAATACTGTGGTTATTTTTGCCTCTGGGGTGTGAAGACATTTGTAGGCAAACTTTGGGAGAATTTTGCGTGAGGTCAGGCCTGTGGTTCTGATTTCCGGTGTGAACCCGAGCCTTGATTTGCTCTTGGGATTTGGGGTTGCACCGTGGAACTGGCCGGGTCCGCACGACGACGTGGGAGAGACCTGCTCCGACCTGCAGGGGTATGGGACGCCCTCCTGGTCTCTGGCCCCCGGAGCCCATAAGAGAAAACTAAACATTTGTGTTTACGTGCGCGGTTTGGACTGTGTAGAAGAGCTCCATCAGCCGGCTGTGTCCCTTGGCGCCCAGCAGGGACCAGACCATCTAAGAGGGGCGTGCGCGAGGCGGGCACGCAGGGCGGGCTGAGGTGTGAGGGGCCCAGCGCTCCTGAGCACGTGCTCCCCGACGTCCAGGTTCAAAACCAAAGGTCATTATCTCGGCCACGGTTTTCTGTGCAAAACATGCCCGTAGCGAGGCCCCACGGAGCCCCGGGAGCACCCAGGAAGCACCCGAAGTGCAGACCAGGGGAGCAAAGGCTGACACCGCGGTCTGGGGTCCTTGTCACGCACCACGAACGGCAACGAAGCCTGGTGACATTTTCTGCTTAGCACGACTCTGCAGGCCATCGAGACCTTTTCCCATCGCCCTCCCCTGCCTCCCTCCATCTCTCGTCCTCTTCCCATCTGCAAAAGATGCGTCTCCCTGCGTCCGTCACCCGCTCTCACAGTGCTCTTTAGCTGTGCTTGGGGGGTCTTGTGACACAGAAGCCACATGACAGCATCTAAGCCGGTGCCTGTTTTATTTCACTTCCCCTCGTGGTCTCAAGGTGCATCTAAACCTTGCGGATGTGAACTTGTGTCACCGTCATTGCGATGGTTGCAGCCAGGGTTTGCTAGGGAATAGATTTCATCCAGGACACAAAATTTACAGGCTTACTTTATAATATTTACCCCAAAAGTCAAGTGCACAAGAGGGCAAGAGATCCACTGACCCACTAGCGACCCAAAGAATCCAGCCGAGGGCCTGGGTCCCCAGGCAATGTCCTGCGTGAGTCCAGCTGGAGGCCGAGAGCCCACGACAATGTCTCGTGCAAGTCTGTATCAAGCACCCGCCCTGGGGAGGCCCGAAGGTCAGCGGTGGAAGCTAGAAGGCCCGCGCCAGCGGGGTGAAGGAGCTGTGCCCGCAGCTGAGGGAGCTGCACTGGAGCCAGGAAGCGATGCTCGGAGTAGGGACCAGGGCTCCCCTGAAGAGAACCACAGCCGTCCTCGGCGACAAGGTCCTCCAGTGATAACAGCCCAGTTCACGTCAGGAAAAGCAGCCTGACAGCTTCTCTGCGAGAATCAGCAGCGCCGTGCCCCCACTCCGGCTCTCTTTGATCGCTGCTGGCAGTGACTCTCGGGAGCTGATGGGGGCGGGTGCCCTCCACACCCAGCACTGCACCGACTCTGTTCATCTGGGTGACCATTAGCTAACCCACCACAAAGACCCGTTTCACAGAGCGGGACTCGGCCCGGAAGGTCTGGCCGAGGAGCACCCCAGCCCCCCATGGCGCGCAGGTTCTGTGGCCTGTGACCCCACCCCACCAGCTCTACACATGAAACATCACTTATTCTCCCATTCTGCGGATCAGCCAACTAAGGCTCACGGGACTTGGGACCCGGCCAAGCGAGGTCAGACAAGGACTTGGCAGCTTCGGGCCCCTCTGAACTGAGCCCCCAGGAGCGCCGGGGCCCGGCTGGACCGGGGTGCGGCGTGAGGACCTTCTCAGTGTCAACTCCAGGACCCGGGGAAGTGCGGCTGCGGGGACCCCACCAGAGGCTGTGGCACACTGGCCTCCTCGGGGCGCCCTTGGCCCGGCTGAGGTGACCCCACGGCGACCCGAGCCGCTTAACTCGCCCCGGAGGAGCGCAGGTAATTCGGTCTATGTGTTTACTCCCGTGGCGAGCGCCCCTGAATCTTTCATCTTGACTGCTGACTGTATCAAAATTCCCGTGGTAATTGGATCAGGTGCGGTATTTTCCATGAGGATATTAAATCAGGCCCTCTGCCCGCGTCCAGAACGATCCGTTTCGGAATATAAAGACGAGGGAGATGGCGTTACCCAGGGTATTTTTCCTGCTCTCAACTCTCCCCCTCCCCTTAATCGCAGCAGATTTTTATTTGCTGCTAAATAAATTGGGTCGTCTTCCCCTCCCCCAGTTTTCGCCCAAGGAAGAGGAAGAAGATTCTCGTGGGTGCAGGGGGAGCTGGGCTGGGCGTGTGGGGTGACAGATGAGGTCCCCACAGCTTGTCCCACCTCCGGGGGGTCCCACAGGACCAGGCAGGACCACCCAGAGCAGCAGAGCCCCAGCTGGCCCTGGCCCAGCCCCAGACCCATCGGGGGAGCCAGGCTGGTCCCCCGGGCCAACTTCGGGGTGACACTTTCTGACTGTCCTCAGCACAGTGCAGAACAGTGTGGGGAGAAGCTTAGGGACACTGGGCTGTTTCAGAAGAGGAAGGACAGGCAGAGCGCTGCTGTCCCCTCGGAGGCTGCCGTGGCCCTGGCAAAGTGGCCCTGTCACTTAGACTGTGAAGGGTGGCGTCCATGCGATGCCACAAATGCGCTAAATGCCAGCCAGCCGCACGCTGGAAAACGGTTAATTTTATGTTATGTGTGTTTCACCTCCATTAAAAAATCAAGTGGCTCTTATCAGAAATGCCGTTACCGCCACCAGCTTATTATGACCGCTCTGCCCACACTGACAGAGCTCTGTCCCCAGGTCCCCGGATGTCACATCAGAATCTCCGTTCTTGGGGAGCAGATGGGGGGCAGGTGCCAGCGAGGAGGAACGGGGCAGGGTGGGGGGACACACTGGGCAGGAGGGCTGTGTGGTACCCGCTGTGTCCCCCAGTGGCCATCGGCGGTGAGATGGCGCCGAGGAGGGCAGGGAACTGCAGGGCCCTGCACAGGCCGCAGAGGGAATGGCTGTGACGGCCATGGCGGAAGAGCGTGGCGGTTCCTGATGGGAACTGTGACCCTCTGTGGCTCTCTGGGCCTGGGCCAGGGGACATGAGGACTGATCTTCCCCCCAGATCTCACGTGACAGTGTTCACGTTAGCCAGGTACGGGGATCGCACATGTAATCCCAGCACTCAGGAGGCTGAGGCAGGAGGGTTGCAGCATATTTGAGGTCAGGCTGGGTCAGTTAGCAGGACCTCATCACAAAAAAAAACAAAACAAAAGTCCATGCCACTTTCTTTAAACCAGATTGGAAACACCCCAGTGCCACCCCTATCGGGGGACAGGTGACTGGGGTGCATCATTATGTACTACACCACGGGAAGACAAAGGGTCTGTGACACACACAGTGACACATGCATTAAAGGAACAAACAGGAAATAGGCACACTCATCTGAATTCTAGCTGGTCAGCTACATGGGAGGCCGAGGCAGGAGGATCCCATGAGGAGCTGGGGTGACACAGTCAGACCACAACTCAAATAAAAACCAAACAAACAAAAAAATCTAACTCTAAAGCCTCCTGCAGGAGCTGTGATGGTAAAGACGGAGGCAATGATGGCAAGAAGGGCACTTCCTGCAGTGACAAAGTTCTTTGCCTGATTTTTGGGGTGTTCAGATAAAAATTCATCAGGCTCCCTACTTACAATCTGTGCATTTTCTGGCCTGTAAGTTTCATCCCACTGTAGTTTGGTGGCAGCTTGCTGCTAAGGCACTAGGGGACCTGGAAGAGGCAGGACCTCGTGGAGGGTCTTTAGCCTCGGAAGGGGTAGGGGACCCCAGCCCCAGCCCCTTCCTCTTCCTTTTCGCTCCTGGATGTGAGTGAGATTTTGCCTAGAAACAGGGTTCCAAGTGACTGGAACCTCCAAAGCTGAGCTAAAATAAACCTTTTCTCTTTATAAGTGCTCAGGGATATTTGTTATAGTAACGGAAATCTGACTAATACATACACACCAAAGAAACAGCAATACAGAGAGAGAGAATTGGTGACTGCAACCAGGTTGTAGCATAGTAGGTGGGAGGTGGGGGACAGATACTAAATCCCCTCTCTGAGTTCATGCCACCTGGCCTCGTCAGCCTGGGGTGCCAGCCACCTCCTGCTCTTTCCCTTGGCCCCTGTGTTACTTGGAGGCGGACAGCTGGGACAAGCAGATGCCTGCTGCCCTCGGAGCAGGTGGCCCAAGGACACTGCTATTTGCTCTGGGGACCGGGGCTGTTTGTGTGGTGGGGGTGGAGCTGTTGGGGGGCACTGGGGACCAGACTCGGATTATAACTTCATCACGGGCTCCGGCAATTCAGGAGGTGCTGATATTTATGAAATAAATACGGTGCGATTTATGCCTGTATCTCCCTCCGATGTCCCATCTGATATGCAATTCAATTTCTTTTATTGTTTTTGGGCTTTTGCCACAGAGGAGAATGCATAAATAAATAAATATGTGGCCCAACGGCAGCCAGCAGGCCGGGCCGGGGCCGCAGTCCAGCAGCTCCAATCCCATATTAGGCCCATCGATCATGGGTTATGAAGCCGGAGCTTGTCCCCGGGCCGGGACGGTGGCAGACAAGCCGGTCACTTGGGTTATTTAGGGGCCTCTGTTGGCAGGCTGCCCTGCCTGTCCCCTGCCTGCCGGGGCTGACTGAGCCTATGGGCCCTGACACTCACCGGCAGGCACGCCGAGGCCCGGTGTGGGGTCCCGGCTCTCACGTACATGGTCCACAGGGACACAGGTGCGGGGAGCTGCGGGTCGGGGCAGCCAACTTCCTGCCCTAGGCAACACCCCGTTCAGGGGTGACCAGTGCTTTCACAGGTCCCCAGGACTGTGCCCTGCTGAGACCCGGACCAAGGTCCTAGGGTGGCTTCTGTGGCCCATCTCACAGGGACCCCCAGTCCCTGAGCCACTGTGGCCTATTTTGGGTCCACCCAGCCTCTGCCACACGCAGCCAGGCAAGCACCACACACTCACCACGCCCCACGCACGCACAGCCACGCCCGTGAGCTCCCCCTCCCCCTGCCCCCAGGCCCACAATGTCAACCCCACGCATCGTTAGAAAAGGGGCATCAAAGTGTCCCCACCACCACGAAGTGCCCCGCTGGGTGTGGGGACACAGTGAGCCGGGGAGAGGGCTGACGGGGCAGCACAGAGGGTGGCCGGGCCAGGGACAGTGTGCCTGCGCAGAGCTCCCTGGCTACCAGCGGGACTGTCACCAGATCTGATGCCGGGGACTCCCCAAGTGACCCGTCCAGGGACCCAGGAGAGGTGGGGATGGCAGGGCCAGGAGGCCACCGAGTCAGTCTGGTTCACTTCGGGCCTCACCCCTCAGCCCCCAAACCCGGGGCGAGCCACTAGGCGTCCCAGAGCCTCGGTTTCCCCCACCCTGGGGGGTGCAGGGTCCCCCCATTCCATCATCAGGGGTGCATCAGATGAATCCGTGTGTGCACGGGGTGGTGGTGGGGTCCTCTCGCCCTCATCCACTGCTCCCTGCGGTCGCACTGCACCCGGCCCAGCCCCCAGGTGCCTGGCAGAGGCCTCCAGCCCCGGGTGCTGCTTCCCAAGCTCCCGGGCCGGGTGCGGGCCCCAGCAGGCCGAGGAAATTCCCGCAGAGCCCCATTAGCAGAACGAGGTGATGCTAATGGGCTCCCCCAGGTCCCCGGCCGAAAATCTGCCTCTGCCTGACATTTGGAAAGTTCAGGCTCTCAAAATAAAGCTCTGCATGCACGGCTGGGGGAGACGCTCAGAGCCCTGGCCTGCCCTTGGCCTTAGGGTCCCCCGCAGAGCGGGGGATCTGCCCCTCCTCCTCCCACCCAACCTTCGTCCTGCGCCCCTGCGAAGCACCCAGTTTACAATTCCCGATTCCCGGGAGGTAAGGCAGGGTCACCAGCCAACGCCAGACTGCCAGTCTGGCAGGAGGGAGGGAAGTGAAATAACCCTGCGATGATGAGGTTAGGAGTGCCATCAAGGAAAAGGAGTGGCACAGAGAGTGGGAGACCGGAGAGAGCTTCCCAGAGGAAGCAACAATACCCTGAGGCCGAGAGGAGGAACTAGAATCACCCCTGGAGAAGTGGCAGAGGGGCTGGCAGGTGCAAAGGTCCTGGGGCATGAGGGGGCTGGTCACGCCTGCAGGTCTGGAGGAGGCAGGGAGGCAGGTGTTCTAGAGTCTGGCTCAAGAGCGGGGTCCAAGAGCTCATGGTTCCCAAAGGGCAGACAATGGTTTTGCCAGGGCCCAGGCACAGACTGGAGTCCTTTTTGGTCCTCGGGTCCCCACTGGGTCCCTGAGATGCACAAAGCACTCTGAATCCCTAGTCCTTCTGGCCTGTAGTTGCTGCTCTTCACACTCACACACACGTGCACGCACTGGGTTCTGCCAGTGACTTATAATTGCTGTTTTCTTGTCCTCAGCAGAAAAAGCTCAGAAACAGTTACTGTTTCCGGACAGCTTCCCCTGGGCAGGCAGGCAGGGCCGGCGCCCCGGGGGCGGTCAGCGAGCTGACAGCCCAGACAGGGGGCAGACAGACGGGAGGAAGTCGGTGCCACAGGGGTAGGGGAGGGACCAGGCTGGGCCAGGGTTGAAGGACGCAGGGCCCCCCACAAGGTGGGCTGGGGGCTCTCAGCGGGGAACAGGACCCACGGGACACGGTGGGGCGCAGGTAGCAGAAGGGGCTCTGGGGTGGGGGGAAGGATACCCGGGCGGGCGGCTGAGCCAGCAGAGGCCCAGGGAGCAGTGGCAGACGTGGTCAGACATGGGCGAAGGTGACCAGGTCACGCTCTGTCCTGTACAGCCAGGGCCGCAGTCGCCGTGCCTCAGCCGCCCTGGAAGTGGACCAGGACCTTGATAGGCAGGTGCTGTGCTGCTGAGCTATATCCCCAGCCCTGTGTGGCGCTTTCAGGGGGACCCGAGCAAGTGGGGGGCCAGAGGCTGGGACTGGGGAGGGGGCAGCCAGACCCCCGGAGAGGTTTGGGGATAAACCGCTGTTCCAGCAGGCTGCAGCCCACCCTCAACACCCCTGTGTCCTGGGCCATCTGGGTGGGCTTTCCGGGCCCCGAGGGGAGGGATTGCCCGGGACACGCCGCCTGGGTGACCTGGCCAGAAGTCACCTCCGGGCACTGCCTGGGACGGGCTCAGGGCATGCATCTGTCACACTTGGAACTGACCTTCTCCACCGCCACACGCAGACAGCCACCCAGGACAGAGACGCCGCTGCCTCAGCCTCCTCTGCATGCCCCACCCCTCCAGCCGTCTCCTTCCCTGACACGCATGTTGTTCCCAGGGTCTCCAGCCCCTGCCCACCATCACCTGGGCTCCCAGAGGCGCCCAGACGGCACCTTGGCCAGCCTCAGCCCATGCAGCCGCCCTCACCTCAAATCCTCCCCTGCCCACCACGCGGCTCCCACGCCTCTCTTGCCTGTGAGCCCTTCCCACGTGGCTCCCTCTGCCTAAAACGCTCTCCCCCACCCCTGCGCCACCTCCTCCAGGAAGGCCTCCCGGATGTCTCCAGGCCAGGGCGGCGCCCCCTCTTCACTCACAGGGCCTCAGAACTTTGGGTCGCTCTGTGTTAGAGACCAGGGCAGTTCCGACCCCCAAGCACAGGGACCGTCTGGTCAGCATTTGTCATTCTGTCCTCTGCACCCACAGTCAGGCCCCAGCATTAGTGCTTGGCAGAAGTCAGAGAAGCAGATGGACAGATGGATGGATGGACGTACAGACAGACACCATGGCCTCCTTTGCAGCCAGCTGTGGCCCTGCACCCCAGCAGGACACGTTTCCCCCATTGGGACCCCTCAGCTCAAAGGGCCTCCCAGGGCTGCTCAGCTTTGGCTGAGCCAGCAGCGGGGCCGGGTGAGGGCACGTCCGCAGGCCGGGCCCGGCCGTCTGAACCTGTTACCGCCTGGGAGGGAGACGCTCAGCCAGCCTGACAGCTTGAATTCCCCTGTCCGCTCGCATCAGCGTGGGCCGCCTGTGCCCCTGCCTCCACCCTCATCCTGCAGTCTCTGCTGAGGTGTCACCTCCTGCAGGAAGCCCCCCTGACTGCCCCCACCGCCCTGGGGTTTATCTGGCCTCTCCGCTGTTTCCGTGAGGCTGTCACCATGGTCAGCCAGCCCCCAGCTCCTCCATGTGTTTCCTGGGTCACCGTGTAACTCCCTGAGGCCCAGAGGTCACAGGTCACCCACTCTCCAAGCCGTGGTGGGCATAGTGCCCACTGAAGGCAGACAGAGCAGGTGTCTCCTACAGGGGTGGGT